>OMNZ01054038.1:0-22521 GCA_900303255.1 Lesueurigobius sanzi | reverse complement strand
GGCTGGGTACCTTTCATGTTTTTTCGATACTAGTACTTTAACTATACTTGGTTTACGATATCGATACCTTTTTCGATACCTACACTAAATTATTGGTCATCATTATTGGTTAAATGACCCAAATTCATCTTATTTATCTAAATTTGAGCTGTTTTTGTGGCTCATTTGACCTATTTCTAACCACTTGTTTTGACTTACTTCAATAGATTTCTACTTAGTTCCTTTTTTATTTAAATTAATTTACCAATGGGGTCAGAAAATTGGTCTTTGGGCAGTTTTATTTCCCTAATTCAAGTGAGAATACGTTAGTCTCTAAACCAGACTAATATTCTCAAATCGAGTCATTTATCCTCGTGCTTGAATTTAGTTTTGTTGTAGAACCATAAAACAGTACAATAATGATCATTTATTCTATAAAATATTGTTTCTTTTAGTGTTTTATCATTTATTTGAGCTGAAACACCTCAGCCCTTTCTTTACTGCAGTCTCAGACCCACCAGGAAGACAAATTTGCTTTCTAATGATTCGGTACCAGTTTTCGGTACTACCGATATTTTTCGATATCGGTAGTACCTTCATTATTTTTTCGATACCGTGCTGGTATCGTTTAACGGTACCCAGTCCTAGTCATGACTATGAAGTATGACCGGCCAATACGCGGCTCACTTCTTTGCATTTGGTTACAGAGATCCCAGTCCTTGTTTCTGTGTGGTCTTCATAATGCTATTGCAGGCCCAGCTCTTGACATCCGAGAACTCGAAGACACGTGAACATGCCACCAGTTGTTTTTAGAGATTCTGAAAGTGTTGCATCAGAGAGTGACCGGTGGCTTTACTGTAGACTGACTTTGAGCAATGAAATAATTAAATAAATATGTGCCGAGTTGTTGAGTTGACATCATCTATTTGCCGATTCTGGGTTTTGCTTAATTCAGGCAGTGTTAAAGTGGCTATATGTATAAGTGTACTCTATTAACCTGCTTTCTGGATGAGGAATTATGTAGGATAAAAACGACATACTGTTCAAGCCACTGTGTTCTAGCTGAAGGCGTACTAATACACCGATGATGCTCTCATGATGATAGGTTTCAGAGCAGAAGTTGGGCACTCTTTCTGGTACAATTTACGAAAGGCTAGGGCTGGGCGATTTGACCTAAGCACTTACACATGACTACAGACATCAGATATATTGTCAGAAGTGCAACTTTATTGCGCTTTTGTCCTGGGGGAGCCAGATGTGATTTCCTGTATTCAGGTGCATGTTAGAAAATAAACAATATTTCCATCTGGTCCTTTTGATGTTAAAAATACATTTGTGCCTTTAGCATTCATTTTTGAGAGAAAATAATGATTTTTTTTGTGGGGCCCCCTTCATATTGGGCCCTCTCAGCAAACGCCCAGTTAGCCCCCTTCATACATACGGCCCTGTCAATAAATAATTTCATAATCTCTTCAGCACTCTAGTCTCCTTTATTGATATTTACCCTGATATGACTTTAAAACGAAAATGGACAGTGGCAGACAGAGAGTGGAGGGGACCAAAGAGCCGTCATGTTGTTTGACTGTGTTACGCGGGATGCGGCTGTCTTTTGCGCTACGGAGCAGAACGGAGCACGGGAAATGCGGGACAAAAACTAGAATTTGCAAAATAAAAATCAATTTTGGCTACAAATTCGATTAATTGATTAAATTGTTTTTTGCCCAGCCCTACTAAATGCAAAAAAATCCAGGAAATACCGACAGAAGAAGAAGTTGAACAGGTCCTCAAAACTCTGTAAATGACACCAAATGCTCCTCCATTTATGTTTTTGATGAGTGAATATTATGATTTGGTGAAAATCTTAGATTTTTCAGTGATCATAATCTTTGGTGCTGTCTCAGCTAAAAGTGTCCCCTCCCTCCTCCTATTTCAACCTGTTTTAGGAATTCTAGTCTTCTGGCGGCCTCTAAAGCCAGCCTGCTTTTCATCATTATTTTTTAAGGCTTAAGTATAAAATTGTTTCACAAATAATTTTAGGAAATGAAAGCCTCAACCGTAAACAGCTTCTGTGGCCTCAAGCATTTGATTTGTACCAAATGTGAGAAGGAGCACAGTAAATCTCACAAGTATGCACTGCAGGCAGGAGACCTCCCCCCGGCATCACTCCTCCTGTTTTCTATATGGACTGAACTTTTCCCAGCCAAGAAGTCAAACAATCATGACCTTCATAATCGGGTTTCCTGTGGCTCTCTGTGCAGTGCTCTCCTCTCTCAGATGGGTGTGGGGCTGGGCACTCTGCAGAGCTCAGCACTTCATAGCTCACATAGCTCTCCCTTTGGGGCTCAGTCACGGTATGAGGGAGTAATGTTGACATCACAGACTCACATGACACCGCTGCCCTCCAGTGCAAGTGTCACGGACAAAACTAAGAAGATCAACAAGCAAGACATGTCAAATCCTACTGTAATGTTACTAGTAGCACTTGGGTAAAGCCGAGTGTCGTGATTTAAGAGCGACAAATGCAGCCAGCCTTAAATGAATACACATTTGTCATATGTAACTAAGCTCTGGCCTCTTTTGGTGATCAGTGTTGTGTTCTGTGAGAACGGCAGCTTAATGTTGAGCTGAATGTTTAGCAAAATAAGGCTAGCTTATTAGCAACAGCTGTGGTATTCGCCTCCAGAACAAAAATAATGCATCTCCTCCTGTTTGGAAAGCATTTAGAAAGCTTACAAGGCCAGTTGTTAAAATGATGTACAGAAGAGCAGAGAGGTGAAATTAAGATAAAAAACACTAGCATTAACTAGCATGAGCGTGGCCCCACAGCGCCCCCTGTCAGTCACTCGTCTGGAGCACATTTAGAATAAAAGTAGTGAAGCGTAAACCAGCTGCTCTCGTTCCGCTCATCTGTGCACAGACCACCACCTTTTCTGGCCACACACAAGACCAGGTCACACTCGGCACTAGGGGTCTGGAAGCATCTCCTCCAGGTGGGACAAGTCTAATATCACGTTCACATAGAACACGATAGAAGCAGAAAAATGGCATGAAACGCATGGCATGAATCGCTTGAATGTTTTGAAAGTTCACGTTTCATCGCCTGAAAAAAATCTCTCTATTGGCCAGTGAATGTCGGCCATTTTTCGCCTCTACGTGCCATCATGAGGTGGAGCTGTTATCCTGCTGCTGGTTCCTGTTATCATTCAGAAATACCAGCGGTATTTCCGTGGACTTGTAGCTAGCGCTAACTCTGCTACAGAGCGCCTATAGTAAATTGCTCAATAAAAATATAGCTGAATTGTATATTTCCATTTCAAAAGGTCACTTTATACAGAGAATTGGCCATGAAATAACAAGAGACTCGCCGTGCTCCTCATGGCGCCTTTACATAGGGATAAGATGCAAATGGCTTGCTCCTGGCGCCTCCATCGTCTCTGGTCTGAATGCACTAGAAGGATGTGCACAAATGAACAATCTTCTGACATGAGCCGCCTGCTAACTGTCTGAACGTGCAGGTTTGTCAAAGGCTCCAGTGGAGCCGGAAGTTGAAACTTATATAAATATTTAGACTAAAAACTAATGACGGCTTATGTTAAGTTTTTCTTCAGATTATGTTAAATCATGTAGTAGAAAGAGATTATATTTGGTTCTCCAAGGCCACATAAACCATGTGTGTAGTTTAATTTGCACACTGTCCAGTGTTTTGGTTTACTTTGTGGAGGTAAGCGTTTTTGAATATCCTGATACCAATGTCTCAGTCGGCTATTTCTGATTTTGCGGCGTGACTATCAGAACTGATCAAATGTCGCAGCACTGTCATCTCAGACTTTCTCCATTGTTCCCCAAAAGCCTCATCACTAACATTATTATCCTTCAGTGTTTGATACACACTCCACACACTGGAGTGACTCCACACTCTGGAGTCACTGCTGCCTGCAGAGGCCACACACTGCAGTGGATCCTGTTTTTCTTTTGTGTCAAATTACCTTTCAGGCATCAAAGGCTTGAAGAAAGGTCTTTGCGAACTACAAGACACTTTGTTTCTCTGTGAAACCTCTTGATGTTTGCTTCTTGAAAGATGTAACTTAATGCTTTGTGATGGTTACATTTTTCCAGCTATGAATGACAAGCTCTGATTCGAGCACATATTAGGAAGTTGACCGAAATGTATTTTTACCTAACAAATGTTGCTCTGTGTCAGTTTGGCTTTTAGTGTTCATTATGACATCACGTGCATACCCTCTTTGCCCTTAGGGCCAAATTCAATTGACCTCGATTCTTGTACAGACCTTTAATCTGTTTACTGTGAAGTAAATTAATTTCAGTGTATTTTTCTGGTCCCTTAGTAACAATTCAGTCACAGTTCAATGTCAGAAAGTCTATGTTTGTGTGAGATTTTGACGGACTCGTGTACAAGCGACTACTTTCCATGACCGCTTTCAGAGGAAGTACTTTTTGTCACTTAGAAGCGGCTGCTTCAGATCAGAGTGACCACTGAACATCTAAACAGCAGCCTCCAATGGACATGTAAACAGGAACACATGGTCCACTTACTGAACTCCACAAATAAACCATTGTCCCGTACTGGACATGTGCACCAGGCCTTTGCCAGCACATGACAATTATTAGATAATAGTTTAGCACGGGTCGTAAATCACAAACCAACAACTAGGGACCCTCCTACTGGAACATGTAATTAGTATTTCAGATGAAACCTATTTCAAATCTGGTTTATTAATGTTTGTTTGGATAGTATATTTCTAATATTTGTCACCGTAGTGTCCTGCGACCTCGTGAGAGGTCCAGTCCACTGTTTTAGCACAAGCAGAACTGGATTTTATTGGTTGTGTAATGTCAGTAACGACATGATCCAATTAAAGTAAGTTGGTGAAGGTGAAGTGAGCGTCTGTAACTCATCTGTTGTCTTGAAGATGGTAAAGCTCAGTAAGGTCTTTTTTAATCTCATTAATGATATTTGTGATTGATCTCATCCAGAATGTCACACTCAGACTTCAGAATCTATTTTATTATAGATTATTAATCCATTTATTTCAGCTTTACTGAGCTGCTCGTCTCAATATCTCGGCCTATTGTCATGTATCAGAGGAAGTGTAGTGTGATCACCTTGTGCAGATTGATGGTACAGTTGGCACTGGTGTGCTAAGCTCTCCATGCTCTGCTTTGTTGTGTAAAGTCAGCTTTTGTGTTGCTTCAGCCATGTAGATAATGTTGGTCCTGTGTGGCTGCATTCAGCTCACAGGCACATGCTCTTCTTGAGTTGGGTTTATCAGCTGCTTTTTACCTGGACCATGTTACATGTTTAACTCCCATGAGGCCATGCAGTACAGCTGGAATATTAAGGCATAATAAAATGTCTTTCTTTTATTTAGGTGAGATTTTTCTAATGAGTTTGAGTCAACGGTACAGGACTTTAATCTTTAATTAAAACATTTCACTCTCGGACTGGACCTTTTCTCCACTACTGAGCCCAACATGGTTTGACCTCTAATAAATAATAATAAAAGCAGATTCATGAATAATGCTTTCAGTTGTGTTGAGCTTCAAAGTGTTCCTCTACCAAATATCTACATTTTTCTAAAAAAATTTCTAAACCCGTCGCTCTGCATTTCTCAGCTGCAGGTGATAAATCACTGGGTCTTTGTCATAGATGTGTTTGTGAATTTCTGCTAAAATGTAATCCTAATTGTGTTCTTTCATATTCAGCGCTTTGAGACTTGCTCTGAAAGCGCTTTTTAAATAAAGCTACAAGATACATGATATATACATATATACATATACATGTACTCCAATTTACTGGTTATCATCCATATTCCAGTGATGGCAGTTTTCGGGAAACTCATATCCCCCATTTACACGATCAAATAGTCTCCCGACTTTTTGTATTGTGGCTACAACTTCACATCTGGATAAATTATACTTTTGAGCAAAATGCCATCATCTACAGAGAAATAAAGCAATATTATTCAGTGAAATAAGAATTGGTGTCAGCATTAACCAAACAACTAAACTTACCTAAGTACGCTCATCAACCCCTTCGTCTGTGGTGGTTCCTCCAAGTTTAAAAAATGACATTTGGATGAACTAGTGGCACTTTTCGTCATCTTGTTTCGCCTTTTGGTATTGTTTTTTTTTTCTTCTCATATTCAACAGTGTGAGTAGGAAAACCAGCAGAACTAAATGTCTTTCCATCTAAAATATGGAGTACCTTTTGCTCTTTCATTGTTGATATAAAACGTAGGGATGTTCCAATTCTTGTACTGGTATTGGATTACATTCCGATACCACAGATTCTTAAGGTATCTGTATCGAAGTACCTGAACCAAAAACCTTTCCAATACCATATCCTGTTTTTTGGGCTCTGCAGACACTAAAACCATAATAACCGATACATTTGAGTTACCTTTCTTCCCCAATTTAATGGAACAGACCCTTTAGAATTTAGAAGAATTTAATATGTGATCCATGTGCTCTGGGTCTTACAGGCTTTGCTATTGTTTTTATTCACACTGTGACTCCTCTGAGCCCAAGTATCGGTATTGGATCGTATGGGTATAAACAGTATTGGAACAACACTTTAAAATCTCGGTTTCCTCTTCAGACACATCACCGGCTAATAGTGTGTACTGTACATGCCGCTATATCCCAGTTACACAACAGTTTCCAAAGTGCTGCGCAGACAAAGAATAAGAATTAAAAGGCAAGACTAAAAGTAGGACTGTACCTTTTGAGAACCTGGCGATATGATACGTTCCTCGATACACAGGTTACGATACGTTCCTCGATACAGAGCCTTCTCGATACAATTTGACGCTGTTCGATACAGTTCAAAAACAAATCATGGACCTGATGCTCATTAGTTAATCGTGAACATATCCACTCACTCAAAAAACTGAACTCTGTGTATTATCTTTAATTTATTGAAGAATAAAGAACAAAGTACATTTTGGTTAAATGTTTGCAACATGAAGTGTTCAGAATAATTGGTCGGACACAGTGTAACTGATCTCAAGGTTCACAATAAAAATCTTTTACATTTTTCCGAAGAACGATACTCAGAGCCACGATACTGATACTGTATCGTTTTAAATTCTATCGATCCGTATCTAGGTATCGGTATTTTGAGCACACCCCTACTAAAAATCAAAGCTTCATTCAGCGTCACTAGTCGTCATAAAAATAATAACAACTAGTGAAAGAAAGTTGATAAAAGCAGTTCAATAAAATCCGTGAAATCAACAAGTAGCAAAAATAAATAAGTCAAATCCGTTTACCAGCAAACTGCTATTTTCGTGTTTCTATAATCGGGAAACATTTGGACGATCAGAGACAAAGCTGATGATTAAAACTTCCTGATAATAACCAGGAAAGAATGTAGATGATATAGAAAGCGTCACAGTGAGCTCCTCCTCCATACAGCTGTGTTCTGTAAACAATAGTAACGTACACGTCATTATCAAGAAACCAATTGTTAAATGGCTCATTGTCACTTGTTGTGGCAGCTCAGTTCCATGTGACAGCTCTTTTCTGGAGGCCATTAGAGGTTTGTGCGTCATTTCCCCGAGCTGGACCATATCATGACTTCAGTCTTACACTGGGCTCCTCAGGGGCTGCTCTCAGGGAACAAAAGGTGAAGCAAATTGTGAGACTTGCCTCGTCACCGCAAAGAAACACCGCGGTCCGGCTTATCGCGTTCAGATAAATGTTTAACGGGGATTTTCCATGTATGTGATTTAGATTTGTGACAATGTGGCGACATTGTACAACATTAACGCAAACATTATTTTCCCAAATTATAAAATTGAACAATTTACTGACTTTTTAACCTGGTTTTCCCAGTGCCATGTTCTGTGTAGAGAGTATTCGTTCATTTTAGTACGACACACAAGGATGAATGAATATGCCACATGTTCTGTACATGTCCAAATGGAAGGATAAGATAGTTCAAGCTCGTGAATAGTTTTCTAACTTCCATCGCTAACATATTTAGCTTTCTTTATCTTTTTTTAAACTGGTGTATAGTTTGACATTGTTTTAGATATTAACATATACTTTACCTGTTTGTGTTCCCTCTGAAATTACACCCTGCAGACCCCCGCCGAGCGTCCCATTGCCTGTGTCTGAACATCTGGCTTTGGTTAGTCACATCAACAGACGCCATACTCCACTTTTTTGGTTGCTGCAATTATTTACAAATGACATGCAGTATGTTGCTTGCATGGGTATTGTTTAGTATAAACCTGCTTACTCCATAGTTAATGGAGGGTCATTGACGTCTAACCAGGGACACTGGAGAAGGTTTCACCACTGTGTCAGATTATGCTAAAAATAGCATTTGAAAACCTTAAATTGAATGTGTCAATGTGAAAAACACAATTATTCTGAAACACACAATGTTGTGTTCGTTTTTATTTCAGCGTAAGCTTGTTGTTCATTGTTTCTAGTCTACTTGGTGTTGTACGGTTCTTTTTATTCAGACACTAGGATTAGAGATGTTGTATTCTTTACTTTCAGAAGTAAGAAGAATTTACTTTTTTACCGGCAATAATGTTTTCAACTGCAATTTTTAGCCTCATCTGAAACCGCTTTCTCCAGGGCCCCTGGTTAGATGTCCCTCTATTAAGCAGGTTTATACTAAATAATACCCCATGGAAGCAACAGTATATCCCTGGTAAATAATTGCAGCATTGCCACTTGCTTTTTGTTTTACTCTTGTGATTTAATGCCTTTTTTATTCATAGTGTGAGTTTGCAATAAAGGCCTACGTATATTATTACTGTGTTGATTATTACATTGAGTGCCGCGCTGTTTTCAGAACTTGCCAACAATCTCAACCATTTTTGATGATTTTTGTAGGACCAGAGTGTATTCTATGTTCTAGCTATGGACACATACCATGGCTCGTTTGAAAGGTGAGACTCTACGCCCTCAGTGGGTGGAAACCATTTATTTCTACATCCATTCTAAATCCCAAGCTAAACACAGGCTGGTTTTCATCAAAATCGCTGTTTTTTCTTCTTCTAGAAACTGAGATCTAGCAGGTTTTATGAAACCTGCGCCGTTTGAGCCTGTTCACAAAACCACCACGGCTACAGTGGCCACAAAACAACCACATTTCGACACAGAATGAACACGAGAGGAAATTCAATCCATATGAAGATTTATTACATGACCCTTTTGATCCTACATTTTGATCGTCAGATTTATGTTGGAGTGTTTGGTTTAGTAATTAAAAAAAAAACCCTGCACTAAGATAAGATTATCTTTATTAGTCCCCAAAGAGGAAATTTGTCATGGGCTACAGTGCTGCTGCTTGTCTGCTCAAACAATTCATACAATACATACAAGTCAAACCAGTCTCCAAAACAGAAGAAATGCCACATCTGCAGTGTCTCCAACGTATTAAAACATAACCCAAACAGAATTATTTCGACTGGTCTGATGAATTATTTAAAAAATATACATTCATAAAAAGAGCATCCTTCAGAATCAATAGAAAAAATGTACACACTAAAGAAGTGCCACCGAAGTTGGAACAAAAGAGTTCTTGTAGCGATTAGTTTTGTGTCTGATGGCTCTGAAACTCCTTCCTGAACGACAGTGACAAGACTCTGTTCTCATAAATCACGTACGTCAAGTTCTATTTATCATCTTAAAAACGTGATTTTATAATCCAAAAGTCGTGATATTGTGTTTTCCCCATATCGCCCACCCCCACCACGTCATAGAAGTATCTAGCGTTTGTATACTGCGGACACCTGCAGAGAAGCATCTAGAGGACACGCAGTGACAGATGGCTCAGGTAAAGCGCTGCCCCCCTACATGCCCAGCCCCGACATTCATAGATAATTTAACACGGCTATTTAAATGTCACTGTAACAGGGTCTATTTGTTGAGAGAGATTTATACACGTGTGGGTCATGTTTCCTATTCTGCTCAGATTACTCTGAAACCTGGCTACCCAAGCATATTTTTCATCTTTATTGACTGATTCTATTGTGTGCGAGAGCAGTGTACCACAAAGGTTGGCCTGACTCTCATTGATAGCCCTTCTTAAATAGCCAGTTCAGCTCCGTGCTGGTTTACTGTCCAGCCTCATGTTAACTCTTTTTCATCGATGTCGAGGAAGCCCGGGGCCAAACACGCCGTGGTCCTGATCAAGGGCATAGGGCCTCGATGGTTCAGCTACGTCCAACACTGGTTTCCACTGCTATAAATATAACTCATCTATACGTCTAGAGGTCATTCAGACTAACGCATGCGAATGGTCATTTTACATGCCAAGTGTCTCTGAACCTCTGAAAGGCTACGTTTGCATGAAAACTCATCACAGCCAAATTTGATACACTGGGTGAGATAAAGTGCCCTTGATATGCCGTATCAGCGCTTCTAAAATTATCCCAGGCCCAGTGTATTGTTCCATTTGTTTCTTGAGGCAATGAATGTGTAACACGTTAGCAAGACAGTCCTTGAACATATTTCAGTTGTTGTCCGAGTAGGTTCATAAGGTCTTCTGGTAACGATGCTAGCTGCTTTCTTATAGCCAGGCCTGTGTGTTTATTATACCTTGAAAGTGTTGTCACCATAATATCAACTCACAGGTCTAGCTATAGACCCTTTCATTGTTTGTAAACATTTGGGGCTTAGGTGGAGGCTAGATCCCCATTTCCTTTGTAGCTGTTGTCATAGTAACGTTAAACATATGTCTAACTGTTGTCAGATAAAACCTGATTTTTTTTCATCTCAAATGTTATTCCTCTTGTTCTTGCTCCTTTAGTCGTAACAGGACCCCATTTTTTAGTTGTAGTTTTACACTTATCGCTAGTTTTAGTTTAAACTTATGTCTCTTGCTCACTTCCTGCCTCCAGTTGATGATGTAAGCAGTGAAGCGTCTATAAGAAAGAAAGTAGCATATTTCAGTTTTATCAACTAGACACTTTCCGAGCCTCTGACAGTATGTGTGCCTTTCCTCTGACTAGAGAAGCAGCAGATATTGCTGAGCTGGGAAGAGGGTCGTGGGCCTCTTCTTGGCTCTCCTCAGAAAACTGCTACTGACTGAAGAGATTTTCTACCATAATCTGGCCTGAGACCAGGCTGAAGACCGTGAAACACATGTATGCCACATGTGGCATCTCTGTAGGGCCATGACTCATGAACGCTATCGCCTCATGATGCGGCCTACCATCTCTGACTCTAACATGACTAAACCGTCTGTAATTGGATGACTAAACAACTTTACAGATCAGTATTCCAAATTGAAAATGAATGTTATTGTTTTTTGGCTTGGGACAAATTACATTTCACTCTCCGCATCACTGTTGGCCTTGTACAGTTCTTTGTCTTGTAGATGTGTTTTCAGAGCTGGTTGTGCCATGGCAGATTTCCTGTGTCCCTTCAGGGTTTTTAACAATGCTATTAACATCACTTGCACACTTTGTTGGAGAGACCACCAACGTCATGACATTGTCTGTTCAAAGGGAGAGGCTTCCTGTGTTTAAAATACCAGAACATACATCCTGAATGCCAATAGTCTTCTACATGCCAATGCAGATATTGTGCCCTTTAAGAAACTGATTTCATTTAAGAGCAATTATATTAAGTGTATATTAAATGAAATGTATTTATTTTCTTATAGGAACCATTTGAGGATGGCTTTGCAAACGGTGATGAGCTCACTCCAGCTGAAGAGGCTGCTGCGAAAGAGGCAGCAGAGTCCAAAGGAGTGGTCAAGTTCGGCTGGATAAAGGGCGTCTTGGTGAGACACTGAGATAGTGCTATTCCTGACTTCAAAATGCATGTACTTTACCTCCAACACACAACTTTAACGTTTGAATAACACACTGTGTACGCTACAAACTGAAAAGACATGTTTACTATGTGATGGCTCTTGCAGTGAAGTTCGGTACGAGATGAGAAGTGTGGTACTGTTTACTTTAGATGCATGAGTGTGGATTACACCGGGTTGTGGATTTTGGACCATAAGTGGGAATCACAGGAGGCTGAGATGGTGGTGGGTTGCAGAACCACAAAAAAAAAATCCCACAAGCATCTCAGATATGAGTCGGGCATCACTCACATTTGGTCACAACCATAGACCGTACAAACAGTGGACGTAGGATCAGCTCGTCTCTGAAGCCCGTGCACACGAGGCCAGGCTCCACAAGGTCCTCACTCCTATGGACTTTCCATTAAAACATTTTCTCCCCATTTTAGGTCATTGTTGGACACAGAATCCACATGTTGGTGTAATATGTGGTTCTATTTTTTCCTCTTGCTAGTTTCATATTTAATACTTAATATGTGAGCGGCTCCAAAAATACCCCTGATCCGCTAGCCTGAATGAGCTTCCTTTAGCCCGCGCTGAATGCTATGGGGAAAGCCACGCCCCCTACGTCCACTATTTTCATGGTCTATGGTCACAACCTCTGGTGTCTCTGGAATGTATCATCCAACTTTATTTGACATTGAAAGTCCTCTCTTCCTCTCAAGATCAATTGAACTACTTTGTTTTCATAGAAGTGGCATGTTTAGTTTCTCACGGATTATGTAATGGACAGAGACTTATGTGAAAAAAGAAAAGTTTAGTCTAAGCCTGGGAGCTCATAAATGATCTCTTTTAGGTGCGCTGTATGCTTAACATCTGGGGCGTGATGCTGTTCATCCGGATGTCATGGATTGTGGGCCAAGCTGGCATCGGTAAGTACAAAGTATCCATCAGGGAGACATTTACTTTCGAATTTGAACACTGTCTGTACACTGTCACAGCTGTGGCTCATACCTTTTATTAAAAACATTTGCATCTCTTCAAAATCGCGCCGAAGTAAATGATCTATGAACCATCTTTTGGAAGCTGTGTCCCTCCTGGTACATCCATCTGTCCCTGTCATCGCGCCCCGCTCGTGTGGGATGTGTCGTGATTGTTTTGAAGCGCTCTGCCATCATGCATCTTCAGTACTTGCATCATTTATATTTGCTAATATTTTATGTCCTGTTGAAACGTTTTCACAATAACAGTATAGAGTTTAATGTGACTCTTATTTAAAGTACTATAAAACAATGGGGTTCTGATTATCAGTCGAGTTTCAGGCGATGCCACCAATATGTTGTGTTCAGGTGACATCACCACAAGAGGTCACCTGAGCCTATGCTGTTTAAGCTTGTTCTATATCAGACAATAAGGTAAGCAATGTGTTATTCATTTACAGTACCTTCAAAGAGTAACACATCATTTACCTTATTGTCTGATATAGTAGAAACTTAAACAGGAAAGTAACTAGAAGACCAGATGAACACCCTTCAGAAAATAAAGAGCCTATAGTTTAACATTGAGGTGAAGGGCAGATGAAAATTATATACAGTACTAGTCTTAGTTTCTTGCTAATTTCTCTGTAATTCCTGGGCCAATCCACATGAACCAAAAACTGTCACAAAGTGCAATGCCTTCTCTGTCAGCACATATCTAAGGTCTATTTATTTTCTCAGTCCAAAAGTGGTGATAATATGTGCGTGATTTTGGCCAGCACAAAGGATTTTCAGCCATAAGAATAATATATCTGACTGAATTCTAAAGGTTAAGAGCTTTCAAATGCATGTGTATATTCACTTAAATTAAGTTGAAAGTGTTGGCTCAGTATGGGATATTTGGAATTTATACCCGATATTGTCATTTTTAGTATCCGATCGGTGCATCCCTAGTTAACACAATCCATTTCCCAGATAATCCCTAATTCCTCTTATCACCAGTGACTGTAGAGGCTCTCTGCACGACATGAAAACGAATCACACGATACCTGGGTTTATTGTGCATCATAACATAAATATAGCACCTTTTTATTGAGTGATAGAAGTAGAATCTAAACCGGTGCAATTATTGATTTCTATGGCGGTCCGCCCTGCTTCACTTCACTGCTGCTCAAAGCAACACCGTGCTCGAGACGGACATATGATTATTATTGCGTGAACAATTTGGATGTGCAGGACAGATTGTGAGAGCTAGGCACAAGTTGGGGCCAAAACGAACCGATTCACGATTTAGAATAGTTATTTACCACTCTCCAGGAAACGTGTGTGACAGAATCTGTTCAAACACTTTACACATTTATCCAGTTCTCGTGGCAGGATGCAGTCTGCACGATTTTGACAAAAAACCTAATTGAGGTTTTTCAGACAGAAATTGCGATTCGATTGATTTTTAATGCTTTTCATTATTGTCTAAGCATGGGATGATATGTACATTTTGTCTCACTATTTCCTTGGATATGTATTCTGCGATTCACAATATTATCACAGTAATTATCTGCCGTAGTTGAACTGACTTCTTGTTGAACTGTGAAACGGGATGATGCCAATTGTGAAAAGAAAAATGCTGCAATCAACTAACCGTGCCTTCTTTTCATCGTAGTTAAAAATATTATTGTCACAGCCCTAGTATTGTCAGCTAAAAATACTTCTAAAACTGCTTTTATACATTGCAGTAGTACTAATTTATTGTATTTCAGCTTCATGAAACGCTGGAGATGCAAGGCAGAAAAAAACCCCTCAGCTTTTGGGGCAATTACAATGTTTAAAATTGCGATTCGATTAATCTTGCAGCCCTAGGATACACTGTTTTTATTTACAGCTTTGCACCCTTCACATTCACATGCTGATTTCAGATGTGTTTTCAAGACCCTCCCACCCTTTGGTCTTAATTGATGCACAACTCTCGACTATCTCGCTCTGGCATTTGATGAAAGTGTCCCACTTGGATGTGAAATATCGGTACAGAGTGGCACATGTGGCAGAGCGCGGCCGACTGCCTTCTCGTTGTTACATTTGACAAACCAAGGACAGAGGCACAAGTCGTGAAATAGTTTTCTAATGTTGATCTTTTTATTGGCAGCTCTGGCCTGTTTGATCGTTTGCATGGCCACAGTGGTGACGACCATCACTGGCCTGTCCACGTCTGCCATCGCCACCAACGGATTTGTACGAGGAGGTAAATATTATTATTCTTCTAAGTGTGACTCATTTTACTGGGTGCATTTGTTTGGATCTACCCAAGGAAGCATTCTGACCCAAAGGATTTGCTGCTGCTTCCAAATGTTGTTAAATGTTGGTTGTACTGTTCATTCAGGTGGAGCGTATTATCTAATATCTAGAAGTCTGGGCCCGGAGTTCGGCGGCTCTATAGGTCTGATCTTTGCCTTTGCCAATGCAGTGGCTGTGGCCATGTATGTTGTGGGCTTTGCTGAAACGGTCGTAGAGCTTCTCGCTGTAAGTGTTTGATCTGTGACTATTTTTGCTGTTGTCAATAATTGGATTAATCTGATCCCTCTTTGCTTTTACAGAGCGCAGATGCCATCATGACCGATCAATCCAATGATATTCGAATAATTGGCACCATCACCGTCATACTCCTGCTGGGAATCTCGGTGGCAGGAATGGAGTGGGAGGCCAAGGTTTGAACTCTCCCCTCGAAAATCACCGGCACCTGGTCTGTACATGAGATTTCAGAGCTAAACTGTCTCCATTTCTTAGGCCCAGATCATTCTGCTTGTGGTTCTCATCACAGCGATCATTAATTATTTTATTGGCACCTTCATCACTGTCAAAGCAAAGGAAAGTTTTGGCTACTTTGGCTACGATGGTAAGACAGATTAATGTGCTTTCGCCTCGAATGTCACTGGTGGGAGATTCATATATATTCTCTTTTCAGGTGCAATAATGTGGGAAAACATGGGTCCAGATTTTCGAGGTGAAACGTTCTTCTCGGTTTTTGCCATCTTCTTCCCTGCAGCCACTGGTATATTGGCAGGAGCAAACATTTCCGGGGATCTTGCGGTATTTCATTTTTGTACTCCTTGCTCAGACTATAACATGTAAAAAAAGTGAAAACAATATTTTGAGTCCCTGACTCTTACAAATGTTTATTAAGACACATTTTTGTGCTACAGGACCCACAGTTGGCCATTCCCAGAGGAACACTTCTTGCCATTTTGATCACAGGAATTGTTTACTTGGGAGTTGCTGTTTCCACAGGTGTGTGTTTTGTTGGTAGCATCTTTTCTTTACAGCAGTTGACTCATAATAAGTTGTGTAATATAATCGTATTAGGTTCCTGTATTGTAAGAGACGCAAGTGGAAATGTAAACGACACCGTCAGCTCTCAGTTCATGACAAACTGCACAGATGCAGCCTGTAAATTTGGCTTTGACTTCTCTACCTGCAAAAGCAGCGATGCTGGCTGTCGCTATGGCCTTCAGCATGATTTCCAGGTTTGAGACTGCTTTGTGATGTATGTACTCAGAAAATCAAGGGCTCTCATCACTTTTTATGGTGTGCAGGTTATGAGTTTGGTCTCTGGTTTTGGGCCCATCATTACTGCTGGCATCTTCTCAGCTACTCTTTCTTCAGCTCTGGCCTCTTTGGTCAGTGCTCCTAAAGTTTTCCAGGTAAGTAACAAACACTTGACAGTGGAAAATATTAAATCTTGATGATGAAATACAGTAATATAGAATTGTCTGTGTAGGCCTTGTGTAAGGACAACATCTATCCAGGCCTGGGCATGTTTGCCAAAGGTTATGGCAAGAACAATGAGCCTCTTCGAGGGTATATCTTGACCTTCGGTATTGCTTTGGCTTTCATCCTGATTGGTAAGTTGTTTGATTGTCTTTGATTTTGTTAAATAATAGGTTTGACTTTATATTTAAAAGCAGCATTTGTTAATGTTTTTCAGCCGAGCTGAACATTATTGCACCAATCATTTCCAACTTTTTCCTGGCATCCTATGCCTTGATCAACTTCTCCGTGTTCCATGCCTCGCTGGCCAACTCCCCTGGTAAGATGAAGTATTTTTTGCTGTCGCAAGTCAAACTGATTTAACTCTTATGTTGTTATCTTGAGTATATGTGTGACAAGCTTTGGCTTGACCTGAACTGACTTTGTATGGAGCTTATGTTGAATGAGGCGGAGTTTGTCACACTATTCTGTGCTTTTTTCTCTTGATACCAAAGCTCTAGCAGATCTGCAGGTACAGAATTTCTATTTGACGCTAATACTTGAGCAGGTCATAAAACTACATGGACATAAATGGTACATGACTCATTTACAGGCGGAGGAGCATTACAGCCTCTGGCTAATGGATTTTACTGCCTCTGGAACCACTAAATATCAAGCCAGTTCTTTTTGCTGGCCCTCATGGCTAATCAGCTCCTCCCTGCACTTATTAAAGGCCATTATTGAGTACAGCGGAGTCTATGTACCCCTTATGTTCTGTAGGTTGTTTTAGGTTGTCATTATAACCACACAGAGAACAACTGTGTCCATGACTAAAACTAGCCTAGCTCTGTGGAACCACCCAGCCAATGCAGACTGTCTCTAATATCTGGTATAACATTAAGGTCTAACAGGCTTCTAACCTCCATTTGTTTTAACCTCAAACACAGAATTTTAACTAAAACATAAACTTTATTCATGCAATTTAACACTATTGTTTACTCTTTGAAAAACAAGGTAAACAGTTAATTGAAATTGAACAGCTGTCAAATAAATGCTGCCTCCATTTCAACAGCTAATTATTTATATATTGACTTTTTATAACGGTTGCTCGCCTTCTATGTCCGTAATCT
The DNA here is from genome assembly GCA_900303255.1 of Lesueurigobius sanzi. Taxonomy (NCBI): domain Eukaryota; kingdom Metazoa; phylum Chordata; class Actinopteri; order Gobiiformes; family Gobiidae; genus Lesueurigobius; species Lesueurigobius sanzi. The sequence continues at coordinate 4,915 of OMNZ01054038.1, read as the reverse complement.
TTCACTGCGAACACAGGTTGGCGTCCGAGCTTCAAATACTACAACATGTGGGTGTCCCTGGCCGGAGCGGTCCTGTGCTGTGTGGTCATGTTTGTCATCAACTGGTGGGCTGCGCTCCTTACCAACGTCATTGTTCTGGGTCTTTACATCTACGTCAGTCACAAGAAGCCAGGTAAATCATAAAAACACACCAATTGTACTTATTACTAGTAACGATAATCACACATGGGCCTTTTAGTGCGCAATGTTTCATAATATAATAAAAAGTTCAATCAATACATCACAGAGAGATGAAAGATGAGATGAGAATACACAAAAGACTTGAAGGATGCTGATGGTGCAAGCCTGATCTCCTCAGGCAGGCGGCTCTTTTCTTTTCTTCTTTTTTTCTACAAGCAATAAAAGAGGGAGCAAGTAAATTAAATCAGTAGTTGTGTCTAAACACATTTCAAACATCCCTGTTCTTCACAATTTTCAGGGTCACGTTTCACAAAATTAGTTTACAATACAAAAGGACAAAAACATTTTTTCCCACAGAACTAATCATTTTGCACCACTAACTATCTTTTTTCCATGTGTGCAACCGTTTAGTAGATCACGCCTAACAGTTTTGAATTAACTTGTCGATTCAGTGGAGGTACATTGTGCTCACATGACAAACATTGCAAAGGACCCGTGTTTTAATACTGCTGCAGAGGGCAGATCAGAATAATGGGTTAGAAATTGCCCTTTTAAAATATTAAATTACCAATGGTTTGACCTGGTTTATGATAAAAAGGCACGCTCTGAAATGATTTGGCTATTACAATAACAATGTGTTTGCTGTTCACCAGGCAGATATTTACGCATTCAGAACATTGTGCGCATACTTGGGAGGAATTGCCAGTTTCTGAATTAACTTGGTTTTTGATGATTTGCGGTGCATTCTACAGCTACAAACCGAGAAGGTAGGACGACTCCAGGCTCCAGCTGCTCAGTTTTGCATTGAAGTGCTGCTGACAATGTGAACGGCAGTAAAGGAAAGGAATATACAGCAAAACATACCTCACATTAGAGCTTTGATGGTGTTTTTTGTTAGCAGCGATTTAATGCGAAACTAAGCAGCTGACCTTCCTGGTTTGTAACTGCCAAATGCACCCAGAAACTGGCAATTGACTCTGTGCATAATGTTCGAGTCAAGCTAGCGCTAGCTCCACGGCCGCCACCTTAATTTCCAGTTCTGGTATTAGCATAGCATTAGCATTAGCATTGCCTACTTACCTTGTAGTTCTGGATGTAAACTCGATACAATTTGAGTCTCCTGGACCTCCCGAAAATAACCATCGACGACGTCCACAGGAGAGTCGACTGGCTTTCTCCTGCTCCAATGAGGAAGAGGGAAAACTGTGTGTATCGAGTTCAGTGTTGTCGGGATTACTCCATAAAAGTAATCCAACTACTGATTACTCTTTGTGAAAGTAATCTTCACACTTCTTTGATTACTTTATTTCAAAAGTAATCTCACATAAACTTGTAACAATGATAAATAATAAGCTATACATTTTTTTTTATAAAACAACAAGGGCATGCATAAAAATAGCAAAGTAACACAACACACAGACAGCAGCGTAAATGGGTGAATTTACAGATAGCACATTAGCAACACCAAAGTGATCGTCCACGATGCCATCTTGGAGTTACTTTGGTATGAAAAAAAGGATCAAGCAACAGCTGCTCACTTTTTCTGCAAACGTTATTCAGTCAGTTACAGCCAGAGCAATATTCTTTGCAGAATTAGCACTTTAATAAAGTTAATTCCAAAGCGGTAGTTAATAAAACAGCAAATGTTGCTGTTATCAGCGCGAGGGATGGGGACTGAAACCCAGTTTCATAACGGCCCCGGGGCCTCGTGTGCCGGCCCACTTGGACCGATAAGCTCCAGCCTTAACGGTCCTCTTATCGGTGCTGAGGAGTCGCGCTAATGTCAAAATATTACGAAAAGTAATGGAATTGTTACTTGATAAAGTAATTATAATCTAATTGCCAATTTTGCAATTGTAATCCTCTTACATTACTCTGTTGCTAAAAAAGTAATCTAATTACCGTGGTGGATTACTTGGTAATCCTTTACTCAACAACAGTAATCGAGTTACATCCACAATTACGAGGGTAAGTCGGCTATGCTAATGCTATGCTAATACCAGAACTGGAAATGAAGCTGACGTTTGTGGAGCTAGCGCTAGCTTGACTCGAGCATTATCGAACGTAATGCATAAATAGGCTTGTGCTGCCCTGAACACACACACACACACACACACACACACACACACACACACACACACACACACACACACACACACACACACACACACCTGTATTCAGTCTCAGTTTGACGCGCAGCTACACTCACACACAGGGCCTTGTCACTGGTGCTAACACCACATGGGTCACCCGGCCTTTGGTCCAGCGTAGAGACATGTAAACAGTCTTCCTCACTTCACTGTGTTTGTGTCCGCATGCGTTCCTCTCCAGATGTGAACTGGGGCTCGTCCACCCAGGCTCTGACCTACCACCAGGCCCTGACACACACGCTGCATCTGAGTGGAGTCGAAGACCACGTCAAGAACTTCAGGTACAAACAGGCCATACACAGAACACACGGCAAACAGTAAAAGCAAGTTAAAGAATCTTGGTAGGTTTGCATTTGATTTGAGCAGGTACGTCAAACTCTCTGCCAATGGAACAAGCAATGCTGCACTTAAAATACGAGTGTCTAATTTGAAGTAAATTTAATTACTAAGTAAATTTAGATTTATTTTCTGTTTTACATTGAGATTTTTATTTTAAGTGCACAGATATTTGTTGGTTATTGCTAGTCGGCTCAGTAGGGACGGTTTGTTGTAAATTTGGATAGATCTATAAGTTTGTTTATCTGAAAATATACCTAAACCCTAACCTTAACAATACCCCTGTTCCTAAACTTAATTTTTGTCACGACATCTCAAGTTTCCATAGCTGTATTTGTGTCATTGGCAGATCATTTTACTACTTATTTCAAGAAAATTCCACTTTTTTTAGATCACTTTTTGCAGCGGGTACAGAGAGCGTATAGACCTCCTTCATTTTATCCTATATACACTTAAACACTGATAAAATACATACAAATTTGAAATGTAAAGGTGCATTGTGTGGGTGGTTTGCATTGCGCCGTTATTTTCCGTCGCAGCTGCTCCTGTGACGCTCCAGGATGAATTGTTTTTTTTTCGGCTTTCCTGTTGGCTCTCTCCGCTGAAGGAACCATGCATGGAACGTATACGTAACCATGGAGACGGATCCATCAGCGGAGAAAACCTGCCAGAAAGCTCTAATAAACATTGAATCCGGACGTGACGGGGGCCACACAGCCCCTGCGTCACTAAAAGGTCAATTACACACTGATAGGAAGGTTCTCTTTTTAAATAGTTTTTTTTTTTAAATAAAGGAATACAAACATTATGTGTTCAAACCCTTGTTTCATTTTATTGCTTTTGTTTTGTTATTGTGATTTTAAGTAGATTATTTCCTTCTATTTATTGCTTGTATTTATACATTTTTAGAGTTGCTCCTATTTGTTTTATTGTTTTTATTATTTATTTTATAATTGGTGGAGCTACAATATGTTTTTATCTACCGTTTTAATTGTGTGCAGCACTTTGGAACTGTTGTTTAAATGTGCTATACATGGGTTTCAGTCGCATTTAGATTTTCCTTTTAGTCTCCTGTTAGCGTTTTATCATTTTTAGGTTCTTCCAGTGTTCCCCCTGAGGGAGCCCTCTTCCTCGGGAGCGGTTGTCGGCTCTGGCTGCCTGGGTGCTGTCCTGTGGGTGCCCGGGTGGAGGTGTGGTGTATCTGCCTCCTCTGGGTGCCCTGGCTCGGTGCCTGGTGGCTGGAGCTGTTCTGCTGCTCCCGACGCAGACGGCTCCTCTGCTGGACAGTACAAAAACTACTTCCTTTCCTAGTTCATCTGCACTCAGCCTTATGTACTTATAAGACTTTTACTTGCACAAATCCTGGTGTGCGTGTGTGTGCATGCATGTGGGTGTGTGTGTCTGTGTGTGTATGTCCGTGTGCCCGTGCGTCTGTGCGTGCGCATTTGGATGAGCGTGCGAATACTGATGTGTGTGACAATTCTGGGGTGGGGGTGTAATTGAATGATCTGTTTTAATGTGTTTTTAATCTGTAAAGCGCTTTGAGCTGCATTTTGTATGAAAAGCGCTTTATAAATACAGTTTTTTGATTGATTGAGATTGACATGACCTCAGTGGTCAGGGCGGCCATTTTGTTGCCCACTGGCTAGTGCAAGTGCTAGTGTATCAGTCTATGTGTCTCTGTCTATCTGTGGTCTGCACTGACTCAACCCAAGAAAAAAATCACGCACAAAGGTTGTCTGTTACCTCTTCGATGTGTTAATTTAGTCTCAGGAGTGGAAATAGATCTGTGGCCTGTGTGGGAGCCCCTTGCTCTGTCCTGGCTGCTGCCACGAACTGCTCTTTGCCTTGTAACCATAGCAACACACTTTTTGTTTATGTAGACATGTACTCTCTTCGTTAAGATGAGATAAGAATAATACTTTATTGAACTCACAATTAAGAAATTTACTAGGCATTCATCAATCAACTGACCTTTATTTTCATCCTGAGTGAGTAATACTGTATGACTAATTATTGTATTGTGGCATAATTCCACTTCGGGCAACAAAATGGCGGCCACAGCTATGCGTGACATCACTGGAAACCCAAGTATAGACTCTTTCATTGTTTGTAAACATTTGGGGCGTAGCTGGAGGCGGGAAGCTATAGCCCTATAGACCTTTCTCAGCTGACATCATCAGCTAGCGGAACTTATGTTGCAACAATGGGTTGCTGCAAGAAATTCAAATCAAAACATGCTATATCTC
>OMNZ01054031.1:14601-28198 GCA_900303255.1 Lesueurigobius sanzi | reverse complement strand
TTGAACCATTAGATTTGTTAACAGACATATAATATACAAAGGACTACAATTTGTTGCAAGTTGTTCAACCACAAAGTACCACAAAGACTTTGCCAAAGCCGTTTGTTTATAGTCGTTCAACTAAAAAGTACAAAATTCCATTTAGATTTAATTTACTGTTTACTGTTAATTTACTGTTTTAAGTTTCTTCTATATCAGACAATAAGCAATTAATACCTTAACATGTTTCGAAAGCCTACTGCGTTCGGAAGCAGTACGGCTTTCGAAACATGTTAAGGTAATTGAACAACACATTGCTTACCTTATTGTCTGATATAGAAGAAACTTAAAACAGTAAAGTAACAAAAAAGACAAGATGAACGCCATTCAGAAAATTTAGATTTAATGTTAAAGTCAAAGGCAAGTGTTTTGCAGGTGCATGAAAATGGCTCTCCTGAATGTATGAAATGATGTAAAGGAACAAATAGCGGCAGGAAGGCTGTTCCAGTCTTGAGGAACTTTTACATAATGTTTGTGGAGTGTCAGCCCCTGTGTTCCCCGGGAGTATCAGGGAACAATAGCACCTCTAGATCCCCAGACGCTTAGCTCGGTGTATCGTGGCAGTTTTTCCTAGGAGTTAAGGCTAGGGCTACGGTTAGGGGTTAATGCTGCGGAATGACGTCACATCCCAGTTGAGGACGTTCCAGTTACAAAGTCGGAGTTTGTCACCAATGAATGAAGGCTACTGTTTTTAGCATTTGTTAGCACAGCGTCTGTTGTAGTTTGCACATAACACATGTACAATGCAAATTTCACTACAGCAGGATTTTCACATATATTTGAGTCATCGTACAAAGTTTGTGGCTCATGTAGTGGCGCAAAAATAGTCTGTAGTGCTAGTAAATTGACATTTCAAGAGCTTATACTGACGGTTCACGCTGGCAGCGGCCATGTTGGAAATTCAACTCGGGGCTTGGGAGAATCGTCCGACTTTCCCAGTGGGAAATACGACTTCGGGGGGGCGTTCCAGTTAGACTTCCCACTTGGAAGTCGGAAATCCCGACTTCCGAGGACAAATGGAACGCAGCATGAGGTTAAGAGCGTTAAGGCTAGGGTTAGCATACAGGTTTAGGATTAGAGTGTCGGGGAACATAGGTACCTAGAGGTGCCATTGTTCCCTACAAAGGTACTGAGGAACATGGTACACTCCCGTTGGTGGACAGGCAGGTCTTGTGATTGGAAATGTTTTTTTAGTAAGACATGAGGTTCCTCTGAAGAATATAGCTTGTCCTGTCTTACTAAAAGAACATCTAAAAACAGTTGAAACTAAGAAGACTATTGAACTTTTTCAAAAGGTCTTTCTGTGGTTCTTCATGGGCTGCATCGATGGTGGCTTTCGTGCAGCGACCAATCAGTCTCTGGCAGATTAGCGGCTGCTGCTGGAGGTTGTCATGTTGAAGGCAACTCATGTGACACCTATCAATCGCACAGTGATTGATACAGCTGTCGTGCAGTGCGGTGTTTCCCAGTCCATCTGAAAAGCCTGGACATGACCAAGGTGTGACGCTATGTGAATTTAACTGATAGTGATTCTGAGAGCTGTTGACTGGGCCCGCTGTAGTCTGGTCCAACTGCTTCGAGACAAACATGGTGGGCAGCAATAGTTGACGACTGAGTGGCTTAGCGGTTTGTAGGTGGCTAGTTGTGTTTCTTTATCACAGCCCCAATCTGTACCGACTAACGCTACGATGTCAGTGCGTTACAAAACATGGTCTCCGATGTTACTCCCAGCAGTTTTGGCGTCTTGAAAAGTGGCAGCACCTGACCGCATAAAAAGACTTGGGGATGTAGCTTTGCCCGAGCTGTCGGCGGAGTTAATAGTGTTACTGTTGACTTACTGCTAGAGACAGTCAGGCTACGGCTCTGCATCGGCCATCAAAAAGATTTACAATGACGTACGCGTGGAAGCTGATGGACACATACACGCGCCGCTCATAAATAAAGCGCATGCATATGTATTAGCGACACACCTACCTACACTCCAGCTTTACTCTCAAGTCCATCCTGCTTATTAACACCACAACACGCCCATGTTACAGCTCCACTTTACCCCCATCCGCCATTGCATCATCTCCCTCCCATCTCCCCTATCACATCTCCCCAGCCTGTCACTCAAACCACGGGACACAGCTGGCGGCTATCCATGACCTCTACGCACACGCCCATGCACAGACACACATGCGACTGGCCCGGGCTGTATCGCGTGGGCTATAATCAGGGGCCTCAGCTGCTGCAATGACCATCTCCTCACCAGGGGCCATAGATCAATCAGTTCTCCAGAGAGGCCATTGTGATTGAATATGTGTGTATGTGCGGGTGTGCGGAGGAGAGATTTGAATTTAGCTAAGCCCGTTGATAGGGGCCGACTTGTGTAATTAGGGCAAGGCCATTGTTCTCAGTCAGTGGCGAAGATGGATTTGTTTGGAGTCTTGTGAGCGCAGATGAAAGAAGTCTCAGAAGAGGTAATTTAGGTTGTGTGTTATAGTGAAAAAGCAGGAATACTGTATGCAGGTACATTATACAACGGTATCCATTGGGAGGCTCCTCTGAAGAATATAGCTTGTCCTGTTTTAACGGTGTACAAATAATGCATGTGAAAGAAAGTAATGAAATATACATGCATTGCGACCGGGTAGAATCAGAAAATGCTTTATCATTGAGTGTGTTTATACGTGGAGGGATTTTAAGTATTCTGGTTTTGTCTGTCAAGTAAACACAATATGCTCATTTCAGTTTTCTGGATAAGCCAGTATCCTGAGTACTGTACTGAACATGTGCAAACTACAGAGATAAATACAGCAGGAATTTGCTCGACCTTTATATCTTCTAAAAATAAACAAAACAGCACAGGTTACTTTACAAAACAACAGAACTAGGATGACGTTCCAATGTCATCTGAGCGGATTATGAACTAAACTGTCACTTTGGGATAGATCTTGTCCCTGTGTTTAGAGAAATGGGTTAAAGATCAAAGTTTTAGTAACATTGTTAAAGTGTTTAGAAACTGTTGTTTCCCATGTAAACAGGAATATTCTGTCCAGGTTTCTCCGAGCACATGTAAACATCATATCCAGAATACTGCCAGGATATGACTAATAACACTAATACTGTATATACTGGAGCGCATGTAAACACACTCACTGTTGGGTTTGGTGATATGGACTAAGGGTGGTATCTCATCGGCGGAGACTTCCTGGACACTCTGAGACTAAAGGGCCTGATGTCTCTGTGAAGTCTCTTGGAGACTTCGTTGACATGTCTGCTCGGTCACGAACAAAATTTGCGAAGTCGCCTCAACTGAATTGAGACCTCTCCGAGACCTGATGGAGACTTGAAAAAGTCTCCAACTAAGTTCCCACAACTCCCTGGAGACTTCGCAGAGACTCTAGTCTCCAGGCGGTAAGGTGGTATCTCACCCGCGGAGACTTCCCGAAGACTCCAAGAATAAAGGGCCTGGAGACTAGTTCACAACCTGGGTATAGACTTGAGTCTCCGAGACATCTCCGCAATGTCTCCTGGAGACTAGCCAGGTCTCCAGGGAGTTGCAGCAAATTCAAACAGGAATTTTTCGGAGACTAGATAGAGACTTTGTCAAGTCTCCATTAGGTCTCGGAGAGGTGTCAATGCAGTTGCGGCGAATTCTCAGAGACACACCGGTCATGGACAAAATAAGTCTCTGCGAAGTCGCCGCAACTGAATTGAGACCTCTCAGAGACCTGGTCTCCAACATGTTTCCGAGACCAGCAGAGACTCAAGTCTCCGCCAGGTTACGAACTAGTCTCCAGGCCGGTGAAATAGGCCCTTGAATTAGGATAAATTATATTATCTTATAATATCTTCTGCCTTCGATGCTTAAACCATGTTCACAGTAATGTTGAAGTTATTTGCAGATTTGTGTTTTTTTTGCAGGAAGCGTTTAGCTGCTCTAATCTCAACATCTCCCCAGCACTTTAGTTTCACTTTACCGCAGAGTTGGATTATTTGTTGTTGTCATGAGTAAAGCGACAGAGACAGTGTGAGCGGAATGAAAATAAGAATCTCATGGAGATTGGAGTTTTTGAAGCATGGGTTTGCGTCTCCTTACCTGGACTTTAAGGACAGGAAGAGATGCTGATGCTCCTCTGGGGAAACTGCCAAGACAAAAGAATAGAAAAAAAGGGGAGAACGGTGTTCTTGTTGTCACCTACAGACACCACAATTTCCAGTCTTGTACTCAACAATATTTCGAAGGTTTGCTCAGAGGGAATTTAAAAAATATTTTGAACCTCAAAATATTTTTTCCACTAATAATAGATTGTATTTTTGCAGCTTGTCAAAAGCAGCTTCTACGTTTCTTTCATTCCAACCTTACGTCCTGCTACTACAATGGTGAATATTACTGAGCTGTTGAGAAGACTTGGCCGCCTCCGGCATTTGGCACACATGTTGGTTGTTTCTCCAGAGAATGGCCATACAAGTCAATGTGTGACCCCCTGAGGAGACTTTAACTATAACCTGTATACAGCGTGTGTGAAAGCTCCATTCAGAATGCACTGGGGCGCGTGTGTGTGTGTGTAACTGCATTTATATGTGCGTATGGTGTGTGCGAACGTGAAGGTCAATGCTGAGGTGATTACACTGGAGCTGCAGAGCTGAAGAAAAAAATATGGCTTTTCTCCATTGATTTTCCGTCAGTCCGCATGGAAATACATACTCCAGGATAACCCAGATTACAACATGTCTCCTGTTACTCCTCGCCAAACATACATACAGTATGTATCATGGATTTGTATTTCACTGCACAAAAATACTCAAAATGTACAGTCTCTGAATATAATACAAAGATGCAGTGTTCATAGTTTAGCTTAGTTTTTGTCTTTTGATGAAAATGTACTTCTCTTCAATTTTAGTTGAGTAATATTTGATGTACATTTGGACCGCTCTTGGTCTGACCACCCAGGACCTGTTTGTCATGGAAGACCCAACCAGGAGCATAATGCCCCAGACAACAGAGCTCCTATATACTGTATAGGCTCATTCAGGTGCTCAAACCCTTCCACCGCGATAAGGTGGCGGCTCGAGGAGGGGCTCAAAAACTACTTTTCATTTCATTTTTGTCTAATTTTAATCAGAAATAATATTACTTTAGTCAACAAAACTAACACTGCAAAGATAAGACATTCAGTTCCTTTCAACGTTTTGGACAGCTAAGGCTCAGTGGTTTGAGTGCCTCATGTACAAGGTGGAAAAGCACTATATAAGTTGAGACCATTTACCATTTTAGAGCATCAACCCACAAACCTGGGGCTTGGGGGTTGTGTATTCCAGTTCTGATCCGTGCATACAGTCTTTGAATCCGTAGGAAATACATGTCACACACGCCTTGCCTTATGAAAGTGATGTGTAAAGCTGGCTGCACACTACAGGATTTAAAATCTGTGCACCGACCACACACAGAGAAAGTTTTATTGAGCCATGCCTCCTCAGACTCGCGGACACTAAAAATCAGACTAAAAATCCTCTAGTGAGTAGCCAGCTTTAGTGAGTGAAGGTGGTCAGAGGGATGTAGCGAATCAGCAGCCTTGAGACCCCAATAAGCAATTCTGGGACTTTTTTGTCAGTAGGTGTGAACCCTGATTGATACCAATATTTATTTGCTAAACTTCCATGCAAGACTGTATTTTTTGCCATTTAGAACTTGCTTCACACTCAGAACATTTATAGTGCTGAAGTGTCATGTCCCACACCACTTGAACGCCTCACATGCCTCCCCTTTCAGCAGCTCTAGACAAAGGTGAAAATGATCTAGTTCCCTGGAGATATTAAATCAATAAAAGGAACATTTTGTGCCAATTTCAACTGCAGCTGCACTGGTGTCAGAAGGTTTTACAGTTCACCATCATTTGTAAACTTCTTTCATAATCCTGGCTTGCTTGAAAAAAGAAAGTTTTAGAGGAATAGTACGCCGCTTTTGCATGCATAGATATGTTCTAACCTGGGCTTAGATGGTCTAAATGCGTGGCTTCAGTCCCTTGGCGCCAAATTTCGTTAGTTAGAAGCCACAAATATAGCCACAACATACCTGTTCTAACCTATGGATGTAAAAGCGGTGAACTATTCCTTTAAAGAACCTAAACATATCTTTGATCTCTGTTGTGGGCCAGTGTTCTGAATAGAGGATATGCATTTACACAGTGACGAATGAGTGAATGTAGTCTAGCAGCTCATTCAGTCTCTGGTTTAGACCTGGATTAGACCTAATTTAGACCTGGTTTAGAACTAGTTTAGGGCTGAAACAACTCATGGATTAATTGTCAACGAATTAATCGTTTCTGGGATATACAAACTCAGACAGAGTAAGATTTACATCAAATTTTTGTGGAAAAAACTACAGTATGTTGTCTCTAAAGCCGTTGGTTAGAGACAGGTTTTTTAAAATTTTTTATATATATATACTGTATATATATACAGTATATATATTTTAGCTCTGATTGTTCCAAATATGAGATCAATCTCAGACCATAATCTAATCGGTGCCGAAAGAGGACTCTCTCGCTCTCTCACTTTCACAATCCCAGACTGAATTTTAGATGTTCTTAGCTTTCAAATGAGGAATGACATGGGAAACTTGTACAAAGAGCATTCTACAGGCATTACCTTTAAGTTTACTCTATCAAGATGTCCTCAAACGGATCACTTTAGCTTCATGTGGCAAAAAGGGTTTTTTTTTATTACACTTTCCAGGCACCTTTTGCCACAAACCGATTAAGCATAAAAAATAATTGGCCGATTAATCGATTATTGCCTAAATAATCGCATCCACAAACTAGTTTATGGTTTAGACCTTATTTAGAGCTGGTTTAGTCCTGATTTAAACCTGGACTGAACTAGTTTATGGTTTAGACCTGGTTTAGCCATGGCTTAGTTTGATACAAAACCACAATTCTTCATAATAATAAATTAAAAACATTTAAATGTGTCAATAGTTTTATAAATATATGGAAAATTGTGGAAACCTTTCTACTGAAATAGCATTTTAATCTGATACTGAACTGAAAATGGTCTTTTCCACCTGCTTTAGGCTCAAATACACCAATGTACGCAGTAAGAAAATTGAGTATTTCTTCCACCACTGCGGGTTTGGACGTTGCCTTATTCTATTTATCTTCTCTCTCCGTCTGAAGTCAGATCATTAAAAGGTGAGGAGTCTGAGGCTGCTGATGCGTCTGGTGGACAGCTGCAAATATATTCTCTGAGATTTGAACTGTCAAAAAGGTTAAAGTCCTTAGCTCTGTATTTTAATTGTCTATTTCCAGCCGCCTGCCACGTTATTGAAATTCAAATGACCACCTCGACGTATTTCTCAATCTTTCCACATGAATATGAATCGCGCCTCCATTCGACACTTTCTTAATATGCATGAGAGAAGAATACTTGATGGATCGCCTGAATCTGTGTACTGATCCCCCATTTGCGATGATCAGAGCAGGAAAAGCAATTGTTCTATAATGGGGCGGCATTTACACCCACTCTGGATGGACTTTTAATGCCATTTGGCTGCTCCGCGCTGACCCCGCCTCGTTACACTGGGGTCGGAGGTCGCGCGTCTGTCTGAAGGGAGCATCAGTCACACTTGACACCCACCGTTGACCTGAGCGGAGGAGCGCGCTCTGTAGGGCTCAGAGGGCGGAGCGAGGCTGATGCACTGACACTCCATCAGCTGAGGTGCACTGAGCAGAAGCCACACAGAAACAATGGGCCAGTGGGCTGCTCATGCACGCTCCAATTTCAGCTCCCATCGCTCACGCACTCGAAAAGCTTTTTATTTGCGGCACTGATTGCCTGCTTTGAAGAGTATTTGTGAATAGGGGACTGTTGCTAATGCGTGTTCATTGCCGCCGGAGCTAACTGCCTCGTTGCAATGACAGGTCAGGCCTGGCTAAGTGGAGCCACATGGGTGATGACATCAATGCTGCAAATTTATGCTAAAAGCCGCAATACAAGTGAAAGCCTGCGCTTGGCGTTGTGCCACGTAATCGCTTTGCTCTGATCTGGAATGACCTGCTATTTAGAATTTAGTTTCACTTTATTGTCTTGTCTGGTGTTTGGCCATTTTGAAATGTTGTATTGAGACTTTTTCAGCGGTTCATATAACCACTTAGGTTAGAGAGGAGGTTAGAGCGTGTGCTGGGAACTGTAGTGGTATATTACATTATGTTCCAATGAAAACGTGTTTTAACCATTACTTTCATGGGGCTTTCCTATAATTTACCAATGCTATTTTACAGATCATGTAATATTTCAGCACACCTGACGTCATACCTGTCCATAAAAATACAGTAGTATTTAGGGACACTTCACAGCTATGGGGCTGTTTGTTCCTGCTGTCGCACAAACCTCACCATAACTAGTTGAGTACACATCTCACACATCACATGACTATTAGCCTTAGAGGAAGGTCTAAGGATGGGGGATACTCTAAGCTTGTTACTCTAAGTGATTTACTTATTCACGGGACATTACATCTGGTCAAGACATTTCATTCGTGTGTGACTTATTTTTGATCATTCTTGATGTCTGATATTGATTTGTTTTTGTCCTTTGAGATGACTTCTGTTATGATATTGGGCGTTACAAAAATAAATTGATTGATTGGTTGATTGATTGACTATTATTGAAGGGTTATCCTGATGTCTGTATGGTAATGAACAAAACAGTTTTTTATTTTCTTGTATACAATGTAAATATGTATATATAGTGAAATGGTCAGCTCCCACGTGAGCGTCTTTTGTATCATGTGACTGCACTCAGACACAAATACAGGTGTGTTCACTGGCTTCATGCCCGAAACGTCACTGTGGTGTAAGTAATGAAAAAAACTAGTTGTGCGGACTTTTTTTCATCCTTATTGTGTACTTTTGATCCGGCACTTTTGATCCGGCACATGAGACGGATGCCTCATAGTGACAGAGTTCAGTCTGGAGAAAGCGTTTTGTATTATTTTGTTACAATACAGGAAATTCACGGGATTATAGAATGGGAAGACGGCAGGAAAAAAGGGTAAAGTCGTTTCCCGGCCAAAACGGGACACTTGACAGCAGCCCGACAGCCTGGTCACCTCTTTCTCTGTCTCACTGCAGGAATTTTGTTTTCAATTTTCAAGTTTTGGCCCAGTTTGTTCTTGACGTATACATTTCATAATCTTCACAATAATATATTTAACTATTGCACTGATTCTATGTTTCTCCATAGAGATTCTCCATTTTGTTTTTTCACTAATAACAAGATTCTAGATCCCCTCTGAGCAAATCTCTGTCGTAAGAGTAATCAGTTTTGATCATTTTTATACATACAGTCAGTATCTATAGCAATTTCCAATTGATTTCTGTGAATCCTCTCTCTCTCTTCATCTGTCTGTCTTTTTTCTATCTTCTCCCTCTCTCCTCTCTTCCTGTCTGCTCCCCTCTCTACTCTATAATTGAGTCTCCCCAGGGGTCCCCAGCCTCTCTCTCTCCACGTCCCTGATGTCCCCCAGCTGCTCATAGCGGTCTCCTCCTGCACCTTCTCGTGTCCTTCTTCTTCCTCCTCTTTCATTTCGAGCCTTCATCTGTGCCTTTCATCTGCTCCCTCCATTTACATGCAGCTGACCCTCATCCATATAATCCGCTGACAGCAGTGGAGGTTACAGGTCTGGCTCCAGCAAACCACTCAGAGCAACAAGCTTTCCTTTTAGCCTTCTTCTGTTTGCCATGCACTTGCTTTGGCTGCTTTTCACTTCAAACACACTATGACCCGTGTCATGATAGTGGTATCTATCTGAAGTGCTCCTGAGAAGGAAACAACAATGTGGGCCAGTCACTCTGCACAGTGCATCACAGTTTGGCAACACATCGACATTTTAGGCAGTTGCTTTCAGCACATGGGACAGCAGTGGGGGAGGATTGGTAACACTTTGATCATTATTTTAGTTTATTTACAATAGAATACTAACACAGTGTCTAATAGCATGAAGTGTGTTGGTGAGAAAAAAGCATGAAAGGGAATGTATTGAGTAGTGGGAGCGTAAGGAGAGGCAGAAGGAGGAATCAGATTTTTATCCATCCATCTCCTGCTTTATCCAGGGCTGGGGTGCGAGGGCAACACTGAGCAGAAATGTCCAGACTGTTCTATTCTCACACACGTCCTCCAGAATCTCTGAGGGGGATTCCTAGGTCAGTCAGCAGACACAGTGCGTTCTCCAGGGAGGCGTCATAAGTCCAGTAAGATGGCATAGGAAGACCAGTCACAAGTTGCAGGGCTCTCACCCCTTTAATTTTTTCCTTATTATTACAGATGTGTTTCCCTTTCTCTATAGAGTAGGTGAACATTGTGCAATTGTGCACACGGGAAACCTATTTTTTTTACACTTTTATTCAGACTTTGGGTGTTCTGCACATTTTGATTTTGAATCCGGGAACACATTCAGCCATGGCCCCAGAGGATCCATTGTTTACACCCGAGAGCAGCTTCTTGGACGATGAGCCTCTGCCCTCCACCATATGGACAAACTGGAAGTTCCATCTGATATATGCAGGAAATACAGAGGCTGACCAGCTGAGTACCGGTGTTCTGTCGAGATTTACATGGCCTAACCATAATCCTAACCTTAATTGACTTAATGGAAATGCAGTTGGAAAAATGTCCTGGTTGTGCACATGCATAGAAGCGCTGGGCAGTGCAACTGTATGTGTCGATTGTACACCGGCAGTGTAGCATCATGTCTTATGGAGACATGAGATGAAATGGACTGATAATGGACTCTGTGCGTCAATTTAAATCCGTCCAGGGAAAGCAGACACACAAGAGTGTGGCGGAGAGAAGGGAGGGAGGGACTGGCTGTGTACATGAATGAGGGATGGTGTAATAGGTGCATGTTCATGTGAAAGAACAACTCTGCACCAGGGACCTGGAGCTACAGGTGGTGGGCATGCTGCCTTATTATGTACAGAGAGAGTGACATGTGATTGTGTCCCTCCCTCTGATGCGTGCACAGCATTGTGACTCAAATCCAGACCCGGCACACCGGGCTCCTGATGCTCACCGAGGAAGCAGAGGAAAGTGGCAGGACCCAATGGCATCACAGTCCCTGGCTGTTGAGGACCTGTGGCGATCAGCTCTGCCACAGCCACATGTACAACCTGAGCTGGAGCCTGAGGAAGGTCCTCACCCTGTAGAAGACCCGCTGTGTGGTGGTAGGAACCAGCCCACTGTAAGAAAAGTTACCCTGACCTCCCACCCTATGAAGACCATGGAGAGGCTCATCTTCCCCCACCTCTGCTCTGTGGTGAGTCCCACCCTGGACCCACTGCAGTTTGCCTACAGAGGCCCAACATTGGAGTAGCGTACGCCGTCATCTACCTGCTGCAGCGGGCCCTCACCCACCTGGAGACCGCCGAGAGCGCTGTGAGAGTCATGTTCTTTGACTTCTCCAGCGCCTTCAACACCGGAGCTGGAGGACGTGGCAGTGGATGAACACCTTGCTGCCTGGACCATCGACTACCTCACAGACCAACCACAGTATGTGCGATGGACAGCTGTCATTGTGGGCTGTGTGTCTGAGGGGAACAAGCTGGAGTATCGGTTTAATCAGTTTCTCAAAGCGCTACGTCTTCATAAGATAAGAAAATACTTTTTAACTCACAACGGAGAAATTCATTTGTCACAGCAGCTCTTAAGAATCCACAGGGGGTAGTAAAGAAATGTACAATCAAGAAGATACATTTGCAAACCGGTAGTAATAATAATGGAATAAAGGTCTCTCATTTACACTGAATAAAATAAAATAAAAACATATATCTATATCTAATAGATCCAAATAGAAGCTCAGTACATTCACACGGGCAGTTGGAGAAAGGATTCAAGGTTTTATTTGCAGGGTCGGCCCATGCCTTCACAGGGCCCTAAGCAGAATTACTGTATTTATTGGGGCCCTCACAACATCAGTATTCATTTGGATAGATAACCAATATTCGACAAAATGAGATATAACAGATACAGCGGTCAATCTCTCCTTTCTCACCCCGACAATGTTTACAAAAGAAAGTAGACAGTCATTTTCAGGAGAGACAGGGGCAATATTTGAAGCACACACCACTTTTTGGGGGCCCCACTCATGGTCTCGGGGCCCTAAGCAGCTACATAGTCTGCTTATAGGCTAGAGCCGGCCCTGGTTAGTGGTCTACCACATGAGCCATCGTCGCCTCGTTTTGTCATTTCAGTTTAAAGGTTTTGTCTTTTTGGCGTCTACAGACAGTGCACCACTATGACAAGATATAGTAAGAGACACTGACTCTGAAAGGTTATTGAAACTATGATAATATCCTTCATGTGTTCTAACCATGATAAAAAAAATCCTTAAGATCATCATCCTCTGTGCATAAACGTCATCATCCAAGTGGGTTCCACATTTACAAGGCGGACTCCACGGTTTATTGGTCCACTGCTGTCAAAGGGAAAAGCACATTGATTTAGCAGCAGACTCCCCCATTGCTCTAGAATAATCTGTTTTATAAGATATGTCACAGACCATATATCTCACCTGCTGTAATGAATTCACAGTGCGTCATCATTTCTCCTCCATGGCATTGGTTTAGACTAATGTGAGACAGCGTGGCTTTATGTAGCATTAAATTTGTCGTGTCAGGATTTATTGGGGACCTGACTCAAATGAAACGTGGTTTATTGTCACAGAGGAGAAGTGCAGACTTAATCACTGAACATATTTTTTTTTATATGGCCCTATTAGTTGATTCGCAGAGATTTGTATTTGGAGAGAATGGTGATATGTCCTCAAGAGTTCATGGTTTTCATCATGAGCCAGCTTAGCAACATTAAGGCCAGACACTGCAGGTGAATCGGGAAAGAAAAAGTTATCAATGTGGAAGTTTTCATGTTGGCCGAGTGGATAACACCGATCCTATCTTCAGAATCCAGGTGACACTGACCAGATGGAAGAGGAGGGTGAAAACAGCACAGGAGTTTGGAGATGCTCTCATGCCGTACCTATAAGAGGAGTGACCGAACCACACTGGAATATGCAAAATTCTAAGAAAGTCTTGAAAGGCTAAGAAAAATGTTCAAGTTCTTTCCATGTCAATGTGACTGAATAAAAATGATTTAACTGTTTTGTATTTGAAATAAAAATCTAATCAAGTTTTCCAAATGAGTTTACTGTTTCAGTATTAGCAGACTGTGAGATTAGTGAATGCATACAAAGAGTGGAACAGCCAGAAAAAAACGTTTGAGGTTACACCTCAAACGTTCTTCTATTAATAGTGTTTATTTATTCCCAAATGTATTATGTAAATGCAATTCATTACAATAGAAGGTGAACCAAAGTGTTCTCTCAAGATTTTATTTTATTTTTAATGATAAAAGGGGGAAAAGGGAGGGATAAAACATGTCCGATTTAGTCTTTTGGGTGGGGTGGGGGATTTATTTCATGATAGGTACCAACTTCCTATAAAAAATATCTCCCAAATGACCCAATGCACCATCCCTGAAGTGGGTGTAATCACCCCCCCCCCCCCCCCCCCCCCTC
>OMNZ01054026.1:0-29706 GCA_900303255.1 Lesueurigobius sanzi | reverse complement strand
GTCGGAACTCCGAGCTGGGAGTGACGTTTCCTCCGAGTTAATGTGTTCCAGTTGTCAGGTCAAAAATTTTGAATGAGATAGTGACACAAATACATAATTTAAGATACAAAGTTGCTAAATGTCAGCTGTTTATGCACCTAACATATTTTTTTTTAAACACCAACAGTGTGGTTGTATTTATGTTTTCATAAATCATGTTTCAAGTAATTTACAGAGCGCAGTTAGCTCTTGTTGTCATTAGCCCCTGGTGCGTTAGCAACATTAGCATCACAGATCAAACAGTCTATTTAATAACTGCTTAGATCAACTGCAGCGCTGGAGCCGAGTGACGGACAGCGGGCGAGCAACAGAGGGCAACTAAAGGGTTAGAAACACAAAAAATATATAAATATAGCAGTCAGCTGTTTTTATTTACTTCTAACACTGGGCGCCGCCATGTTCTTTTCTCTAACTCGGGCTTGAGAGATCCA
Source organism: Lesueurigobius sanzi (assembly GCA_900303255.1). Classification (NCBI taxonomy): domain Eukaryota; kingdom Metazoa; phylum Chordata; class Actinopteri; order Gobiiformes; family Gobiidae; genus Lesueurigobius; species Lesueurigobius sanzi. The sequence goes on along the minus strand of OMNZ01054026.1, from coordinate 29,236 downwards.
ACCTGAGTTTCCCAGTCAGAATCACAAGGTTGGTGCGCGTTCCAGTTGAAATCTCCAGGTCGGAGCTCGGAAATTCCGACTTCCGAGGACAACTGGAACGCAGCATAAGTTTAGGGTTAGGGTTAAGTTTAGGGTTAGGTTTAGGGTTAAGTTTAGGGTTAGGAAAAGGGATGTGGTTATGGTTGGGGCAATGCAGGGGGCGTGGCCATGGCAGAACTGGGTTGGAAAAAAAAAAGACGTGTCTCGGCACCCACGGGGAAAGACGCAATCAGCGCCTATGCATATATTTAAATTTTTTGTTGCTGCTAATGTTTATGGTATATATTTCATGCTTAAATTATTATTATTATTATAATTAGGTGCTGTGTTTGCTCTGCACGAAAACATTGCCTTACATGAACAATACTTCATCCATGTAGAGACATGTACAGTTTTTTACTTTTACAATAGTTTTTTTTTTTTAACTGTACAGACGTACATATTTTTCTGCAGTAGGAGAGTGTTGTTTGTAAATAAGAAAAGCTTGAAATTACAATGACAACAGGACAGTTTTATTGCTGGCTGGGAGTAAAACAGCTTCAGTCCAGTTGTTAAGGAGCTGCAATGATTTAATTTGTCTCGACACAATTCCAACGCAATAGCAGGAAAAGCCTCAATGCTTCACGGAGCTCCATAATCCCATCACTAGTAAAAAACAAAGTGAAAAATCCTTTTTTTTTCATTAAATTTTTTTGCATAAGCTGAACATTCAATAGGATTTTAACTAAAACAACAATTAAATCAATATAGATGTGTACATATTATGCCTTTTTTCTCTTTTTTGTAGAAGATTTGGGCAGCACTTTTTGTAAGAATTTGAGAAATTCTCTGTATTCTTTTCAACAATTACGATAGTCGTGAATAAACGCAATATTTCTTCTCCCGATAATCATGACTCAACCATTTAGAATCATGGCATCCCTAGACTGCAATACAATATGGATATCTATTTACAATGTTGACAGTGACCCTGAAAATTTACCTCGGGAGTTGTGAAACATGCTTGTGAAGAATTGAGATGTTAGAAACACATTAGGAAAGATGTGAAAGAGTGTGGACAGAACAGTTTTAACTTTTGATCTTTTTCATTGTGAGCTTTAGTTCCTGTAAAAACTTATTGAATACATATCTATGATGTTTTATGCCCTTTTAACATAATATTCCAACATCTGTGAACCAATGATGTTGGTTCGCTAACGTTTTTTTTACATGTTCAAGCAACGCATGTTCGTCGTATCTTTTTCATTGCGCAATTAGCAACTTTCCCTCCCATTTGCCTAAATAAAAATCACCTACTCCCCATTAAAAGCCAGTTTTTAAACCCTACACTGATTTTTATCTGAAGCCAAATTGAGTCCATCTTTTTCCCCCAACACTTATCTGTAACTCTGCCTCTCAGACTGTGAAATGGAGAGCGCTAATTTCCCCCGCTCCTCTCTGTATGTTAATGAGCCGCTAATCTGCTCCTGAGCGAGTGCCTTAACGAGGGCGACGGACCGGCTGTATAGCTCCCGATCAGCTAAACCGTTATGGAAATGGCCCGCTTTCGCCGTGCGCGCTCCGTCCGGGGACCAGAATGTATGCCTTATTTCCACTTTTAAAGCTTCCTTCTTGTGCGCGCCGCCTCGCCTCTCTAACAAGGCTCCACTGAGGGCGCCGAGCGGCAGATAAACAAACAGAGTAATGACGAGCGCGCGGAGAGGCGGGCGCACACGGATGTCGGTCAGGCGGAAATGGGCCACGCAGGGCACACTGCTTGGACTTGGAAGGAAAGGTCGGAATTGGCCCCGAATCAAAACACTTCACTTTCCTCAGATTTATGTGGGCGCTCTCAATAATTGATCAGCATTGCCTCATGTCTCAAGTGGCATTCTGTGTACTCCGTGGCTCAAAGTTGGGATTCTGTGAGCGGTGTTGCAGTGAGTGCGTTGATCTTTCTTTGGCCGTCTAGATACGTAATAGTTGAAGTTACATTGTTATAGGAGGCATGATATATGGAAGACTGGTACAAATGAAGATTTAAGTAACTTTTATTTGTTGGGCTGCACAATATGAGAAAATGTTTGAGGTTCAATTCTTGTGATCAGTGTTGGGCAAGTTACTTAAAAATTGTAATATATTATATACTACTATTTACAGCTTTAATAATGTAACATATTTGTATTACATATTACTGTCTCAAAAATAACTCCGTTACACTACTTTGAGTTACTTTTGAGTTACTTTTAGCAAAATATAAACTGAAAAAAGGGAGAATAATGCCACCGAGCTAAAGTGTAATCAAAGCTTTCCTTTTCCTTAGTTGTCTCCATTCTCTCTTGTTTTGTTTTGACGAAATATTACTCCATACATTGACCATCATGTTCTATGTAAACAAAAAAAACATGATGGCAGCTGACTAGTGGACACATTTTGGGGATGAAAAAGTCAAGTTTTTTGCCTAGTACCATTTTGGGTGATTACGTAAACTGAGTTAGCATTTTCGTAAAATTTATTTCACTATTTTTATATAGCGCTTTTCTAGCAAAGATGGGTGAAGTGTCTTGCCCAAGGACGAGCTTCCGATCATGAGACGTCCCGCTCTACCACCTGCGCCACTGTCGTCAACATTTTTGGGGCACAAATTTTCAACTCAACTTTTCACTGCTTCCATGATGATGCCGACTATATCAAACACCATCCTAGTTGTTGCCTTCTTATACTCCCCATATCCACTGAAAACATGAAAGCATTAAGCAGTAAGCAGTAAGACCGAGCACTAAGCCAAGAATAAACCAGTGCGTGTTAATCAAGACTTTTGAACAGTACAAAGACCTAATCATTAACTCTCACATGTGGCTGTAAAATGGGTTTACTATGCTTTCCGATTGGACACACAGCTTAGTGATTCAATTACTGATTATTCTCCATCTTACAGGCTTGAGTATTGATAATGTGGTATGTACTCATCCATTTTGCCTGTCAGTGACGGTAATACGTGGCCATATTTAGAGAAACAGCCTAACCAGATTAAAAGTGGGAACAGATGCTGCTCGGAGCTGTGCTGTATTTTCAAAGAGTCCTATCAAAGGATATTCTGGTTTTATTCATTTAGCATGTATCTAGGGCAGCCCGGCCCTGCCACTCCCACAGACCACATATGAGGGCTGCTGAGGTGGGTGACGGGGAAACGGATTAGCTCGCTCACATTACTCTGAAATGGAATTACCCATCTTCAGACGCCCGCTAAGTCCCTCCCCTCATTTAGGCTTCTCTTTATCTCATTTTCTGTAAAACTCTATTCAAGTACGGCTTATAGATTACTTTAATGTTTAGCCTTAAAGGGATTGTCCATTTTTCGTTGTGTGTTGTAAATAGTCAGCAAATGTCATCAGACAACATTTTGAAGTAGAAGAGATAGATATTATTACTCCAGGGCCGCATGACATTGAAAAAACTTGCGATATGCCATATGGGTGTGCTGTATTGCGAAAATATCATGTTTTTATTCCTCTAGGGGAGACCGGGGAGAGTTGTAACAGCACCGCTTTGACCAATCAGAGTCCAGATAAGTGTAATATGATCCTATCAGTCTGTAGTCCTTTCCTCTCTGAACGTGCACAGCAAATTTCAAGACTCTTAAGTTGATGCTGCACATTTTATATGCTTTTGATTTTGAGACATTTTTTGGCTCCTAATTAAATTTGTGTTTTAAGCATTTAAAGGCGCTATACCTGAGGGAGCGAGTAAATTAAGCTGATAGTTGTAGTCCAAACTCATTCCTAATTTTCCAAACACATTTCTAAATTTCTTCATAGAGATGAGTTTATACACACATTTCACCACTTGCAGGGTCACTTTTTAGGGTCACTATCATAGAAATGAGAGGAAAGTAGCAAACTTGTGAAATTGACAACGAGTTTACAATATACTATCCATCCATCCATTTTCTTCCGCTTATCCGTTGCCGGGTTGCGGGGCTCACATTGCACCAGTCCCTTATGGCTCCTCCCGCAGGTGGTGGGTCCACGGGACGACGGTCTCACGGCACTCCTCTGGGCGACGTAACTGGCTGGTGATGATGGTCTCATCATAAGGGGCTTCCGAACCGCTCTTGGTCTGACCCGTCACCTAGGACCTGTTTGTCATGGGAGACCCTACCAGGAGCATAATGCCCCAGACAACAGAGCTCCTAGGAACATTCAGGTGCTTAAACCCCTCCACCACGATAAGGTGGCGGCTCAAGGAGGGCAAAACAAATTCCTTCCACTACTAGTAAAAAAAAACATCAGGTATACAGTGGTCCCTTGTTTATCGCGGGGGTTACGTTCTAAAAATAACCCGCAATAAGTGAAATCCGCGAAGTAGTCAGCTTTATTTTTTACAGTTATTATATAGGTTTTAAGGCTCTAAAACGAGTATTTCACAGTCCTGAACTGGGCCTACTGCCTCTCTGCTCTCCCTCGGCTCAGTGCGGCTGTCATTTAGGCTCTACCACTGCCACTTGCCCCGTGATAAGCCCCGTGGTAGGACGTGCAGAGTGCGCAGCGTGTAGGAGGTGAAAAAAGAGGTTGTCTGCCCACTGCCCTGAGCCCTCCGCTCAGCTCCAGGCAGTGGGCGGGGCAGACAGACCAGTGCGCAGCGAGAATCTCTCAATGAAACTATGATTAAACAGTGATTGCGGTGGAACGCTCGTGTTTATTTCATTTATTGGGCTTTGGGCAACGAGACGATTACCCCAAACACACTCACGTGAATACGCACAGAATCACAGAGTGGGTTAAGGAAGTGACACTAACGCACACGCAACATTTGTCATATCGCCAAATTAGAGCAAGAAGAGTCCAGTTAGTGGGTTAATGAGACTGAGTTAAAAGAAGAGCCAGAGCGCTCGCTGAGGCAGAGCCCCGGGTTCAGCATCGTGGAGGAGACACTGTAAAAAAAAAAAAATTGTACCAAAAACAAAATCCGCGAAACAGCGAGGCCGCGAAAGGTAAGCCGCGTTATGACGAGGGACGACTGTAGTGCCTTTCAATTTGCTGACAATGTCACAAGATTTCCAAAATATTGAAATGCATTTTTTTCCCTATTTTTTCATGCTAGTTTGCTATAATTAGGTCAACATTATAAACATTGGCGGGGATGACTAAGCAGGTGTTATGACAGACTCTTGTAACAGAGGTACTCTTTTGGTTGACTCCTTCTCATGGTGTTTGTGTTGCGATTATAGGAATCTTATGAGCTGCCATTTGTAGCCAAACAAATGTAGGTATTTTGTGTAACGATCAGCGAGTTACAGCCCTCAAGCAACACGTGTTACAATCATCTCCCCTATTTACCGTGTATATTCAATACAGATAGCTGTGAATATGCTCAAATATTGATTATACTGTAATTAAACAAGTGGATTTAATTTTTAAAAAGTATATTTATTTTGATGTGAATAATGTATGTGACAACACTGAAATGCATTTGAGGCCCCGGACCCCGCTTTGAGAACCACTGAATGAGTATAGCTTGTGTTTTATGTCTGTGACATCAACCTGCAGCATGTCTGCTTTAATGTTCATATTATGTATTGTTCCTTTTCTCTTAAATAAATAAATCAAATAGAAAGTATAGCTCCAAAATGACAGCAGTAATTCCAAAACACCAATTAAAATAAAAACAAAACCCACTAAATGCATCAGTGCGGTTTTTCCTTTTGTTTTGCTCGTTAGTAATGTGGTCCAGTCCAATAACTCAAAAGTATTTAATAAGGCCAACAGTGCAGAATAATACAGGAAAGCCAAGGTAATTTTGTTTTTAGAGCACATTTCATATGAAGCAGCAATTCGATGTGCTTCAAAACACAACAAAACAGAGGCAGCACTTAATAATAAATTAAAGGCGATGACTATAAGCTGTAAAAGTCCAGTGAAAGGTCCAGGTTCAGAATGTAACTTAACTTACATAACTTTTTAAAGTTAAAGTTGTCCTCAAAGAGTTTGCATTTATGGAAGTGTCTAACTTTTATCTGGAACGACTTTGAAAATCACACCAAAGTATGAAAGCGGCTGGAGGTTGTTGCAGAGACACCAGAGTGACGAATAATGTTTGTGGAAGACCAGAATGAGTTTTAGCAGGAGGAGGCATTGATGTGCATTTGCTGCCATTATCCCCAGTCGCTACAGGGGGCGCAGGTCTTGATGAAAATATGTCTCCAGTTGTCTTTAAGGCTGTGTTCAGATTTGAAAGCGCTTCTGGGGCTTTCGTTGCAAGTTTTCAAAGTTGGAATGAAACAGTCACGAGTTTGTCAGATCAAGATGAGACGCATCAGGCTGCCTTTGCATCTCTCTACGTGCTTAGGTGTTCTCATTATCCTGGTGCCTTTGTGGCTACGATTAGTACATTTGTGGTGTACCTGGTTGTGCCTGATAGTCTAAGCGCTGCTAATCATTGTCAGGCATGATTTCTAGTTGGGTAATATTGTTCTGGGATATTCAAGTTTTCCCAAATGTCCTCCAAACAGCCTATTAAAAATGAACAAACTGTTCTGTAAGTGACACGGTGTCACACTCTTTTTTCTGCCAGTGGCTCAGCCTTGGGCATTTTTATCTGTTTGTGTAGTATGATCTGAAGAAGGACCTTGAGGTAGATTGGACAAATTGGACAGAGCTAAATATGCACTCATTCAAATGGAGCATATCTTTGCAATTTACCGGTTGTAGCTTTAGAACTGAAAAGCTTTTGGTCTAATTGTAGCTCTCCAGGTTCATCATTTTGTTTCATTGTCTTTAGCATTGTTCCCAAATCTGATTTTACAGTTACGCACAAGGTTTTGATGATGAACTCAAAGTTAGCGAAGTAGGTGAGGTCACACAAAAACTGCTTATTACAGAGTGCCACACCATTACTGATGTGTAAAAACACTTTTCTCGCTTCATAAAATCTTATTTGTTTTTCACACTCAAAGCCGACTTCACAAGTGAAACTGATTATTTTATGTTCGCTAAAGTCCTGTTTATACCACACTGGAAAAAGTGCCCATCTGGAGTTAGATAAACGCAGTTGTGGGAAGTAACAACAGTACTGCACTTTTTTTCTCAAAATCATTTATCTCCCCCCAAAATGAACATCTGAACGACTTGTAGCTATTTCCAGCGGGAAAACTATATCTTATTGCATTTTTAATAATAATAATGCTTTTTATTTCTTAGGCGCCTGTCTAGACACTCAAGGTTGCCTCACATGAACAAGTAAATAACATTAAAAACAGTTAAAATACAGTACAAAGTTAAAAAAAAAAGCAAAAATAACAGAGGACGGTGCAGTTGCGATCACAGCGAGCAGGCTTGTCTAAACAGGCTTTTATTTCGTTTATTTTGTTATTTGGGCCCAATTCATAAATACCCCGACCCCCACTTTGGGAACCACTGATCTACATCATAGGTGTACATGGCTAATCTTGGTGTCCAAACATTTGGTAGAGCGTAGGGATGACGGAGGAATTGAAATGATAATAATGATGTTGTGACAATAAAATGAGGTTGCAATGGTTTGGCCTGTAAAAAAAAAACATATTTTCCCACAAAAAGGCCTTTTTCCTCCTTGTGGTGTAGAAAATAACAACAGAAATGGATAATTCCACATCAGCTGTCACTAATTTGCAACTTTGGAATATTTTGCTTTGTAAAACACGTACGTCAGTAGCTGTATCTGAAAGCACAGTGCCATTTTTGGGGACTATAGAGCTTAAGAGGTTTAGGGGAGTTTTTTTTAGGATGTGTACTTTACTTGAGTAGTATTTTTGTTGACAACTTATTATTTTTACTCCACTACATTTGAGAAAACAATATAATACTTTCTACTCCACTGCATTTGTAAAAAAGCTCTCGTTACTCGTTAGCTGGTTGGTCGTGACGTGGTTTAGTAGCATTCCCATGTCCGGAACAGAAGGTGGCGCTGTGCAGATGTAGAATTCAATGGTTTGTCCCTCAGTGTTTGTCCCTCAGTGTTTGTCCCTCAGTGTTTGTCCCTCAGTGTTTACTAATTTAGTATCAATGTATCTGTTGTTTTCTATTCTTTTGTCATTTATAGCCGCACAAGTTAAACCAGGGTGAACTGAAGAGGAAAATACTTCTTCAGAAGTAGTGTATGATTCATGTTTTTTGAAGATTCACAACACTCATTGAAAATAAAATGTACTTTTTACTTCAAATAGTTCTTTTTATTATTATTACTATTATTACTATTACCTGTTGTTTTGCTTCTCTGATGACACTTTTCCTGACTTTGTGCACCCCCCTGTGTGATCCTGTCCTAAGAGCTGTGGTGACAAGTACATTTCTCCATTGTGAGATCAATAAATCTTATCTTATCTTATCTTATCTTATCTTATCTCTTATCTAAGTAAGTGAACTAGGAAACTATCACTTTCATTGGAGTAATGTAGTATCTGTACTTTTAATCAAGTAACTTCGCCCACCACTCGATAAATGTCTTAAAACTGCCTGGATTATGGTATTTTATTTTGAATATAAGTAAGTTTGAACTAGTCTAAGATAAAAAGATAAAATGTAAAATAAAATGATAAAATGATACAATGTTCTATTTTATCTTACAGTGGACCAAACTTTGACTAATCTTCTGATGCAATTGTTTTCTTTACCCTACTTTACCTGAAAACCAGACCTGATTGAAGTCATATTATTGTTGCGTGGCCATTTGTAGAAAGCAAATGTAGAAATAAAAGAAGAACAATTAGCATGGTTTAACAGATTCATTTGAAACACCGTAGCCCCGAAGTGAACTTCTCCACTGTCACTTGTTGCTAGTGTTGCTCTGCGAAACGTTGAATATAGTGAGACCACAGCATATGGTGACGCACTTGAGCCGCTGATCAGAAGCAGACCTCGCCTTCCATCCACGCAGCTTTGACCGCAGCTCGAAAGGGAAACATGGAGGAGCTGTCATGGAGAAGGTTCGGTGCGGTTTAATAATAATAACGTGGAGAAGCAAAGAACTGTGCTCATAGGTCATTTGTCATGGAAGTGTCACAGCAACCGCGAGAAGCATGCTTTACCGTTCAGTGCAGGGCAGTGTGGGGCTGATGTGGTGCTCTCAGTCGCTGTTGGTTTGGTGTAGGTGGCTGGCCGCCGCAGATGTTGACCTGTTACTTCAGAGAGTCCACTGGTGCCGCACGCTGCCCCCAAAAATTTGAGCCATTTTTGTTGGATCAACACTCAGCTAGAAAAACAGTGCACCACCAAGGCCGTGAAAACAATGATGTTTTATATATAATCATTAGGAAAATGTGCTAATGAGACTTACAGTTTTGGTGTCTGTGATGGTTGAATGTTATTTTTTGGGTGATAAAAACACACTGTATGTGAATCACCAAATCTGTGATCTGTTTGACTTATGGCAAACTGGTCGAACTGGCTCCGTCCAGAGCAGGGGTGCCCAAAGTTTTTTCCATAGCCTATGGAGGGCCAAAATTTCTGGGCGAAGGGCCAATGCAATACTGTTCTGCATAGAAGGACCAATTGTAAACAGATCTATGATTAAATATCCTTTCATTACTGTGCTATTGAGTATGACATGCTGTTTTGGTGTCCTTTGTAACTATTGACAATCTATTTAGCCACAAATTAATCAAAGTAGATACTTCTTACCCATGGTCCAGACCATTGTTGATCCATATCTCTGTAAACAAACAAATAATAATAAAAAAAATAATACAGTCTCAATTCACTAAAGACTATAGCAAATGAATGTTGCCCAGATTGAGTCCAAAAGGTGTTGAAAACTAAGGCCTGGGGGCCAAATGAGGCCCAACTGACCCTTCAATCAGGACCACAAAGCAAGACGAAGCCTAATATGCATTGGTTCAAAAGTATGAACGTAATGTTTTCACTGACATAACGATGATGATTCATACCTGCTGCTATTCTGTTGCTTTTGAAAATGTATTTATTTAGGGGATCTATTTGAGAATTGTACTACTTTGAAACCCTCACGACCCGATACATTGCGGCTGATTTGGCCCCCAGTTGAAAAACCCAGTGTGGCCCTTGCATCAAATGGTTTTCCCATATCTGGCTCAATAGCTACTGCAATATTATGTGCAGCTGCACCATGTTCCATTTGCCTTGAAAAATGAAAAAAATAACACAGTATTTAAAGGAACATTTCCCACAAATGCTCTCATGTACAAATATTATTTATTAAGTACTTGAAAATATATTTTATCCTGTAATTAGTATTCACCTCACTAAAGATATAGAAACAGAGAAACAAAAGAAAAGCTACCGTGAGAGCTAAACTAAATTAAAATAATGAAAAATGCTACTGCCTTCCATCTCTGCACAATGTGCCCATTGTCTTCAGTGCTGTCATTTACTACGGCTTAATAAAGCCTGACAGAACCTTTTCTTAAGCAAACAGTAGCTGGCAGTCAGGCGCTTGCTTCTCTCAAGTTTTTTTCTGTAGCTTTTATGAATTAACTGATCAAAATGCCACAAACCCCTTTATGTCGCTGTGGGACGCCATCAAGCCAGCACAGTGGAGCTGCTTTTAACACAAGAATCCTGATTACATGAGAATACAATGAGCATTTAGAACAAATGTGTTGACGCCGCAGCTCTAAGTAGTCCTCATTAAAGAGCATTTGAGAGTTATCGACCATTTAAGTTTGTGAAACGCTTTTCTTGACAGCTGGCTTAGTTAAGAAGTTATTTAGTAACTTTGCAATGAGTTGTTTTCTTGGCTATTTATGTTGGAGCTTAAGTAAAAACTTGAATTGCCCATCGTCTATGCTTGGGTGTCCATCGATTTGAGAACAGAACTTTCACTTGCCGCCTTAGACCCACTAACTAAAATGATTAAATGAAGAAATAAATATATATATTATACAACTAAAATGATACATAGCTACCCAATAATGTGTTTATTGACTCTTTTTTTTTTTTGCCTGTGCACTGTGTGACCATGTGAATCTGCCACACTGGGAGGAGACAATCAGTACTTTGTGTACTCTGCCTCTTCCATGCTGTGTACGGTACTGAATAGGCTCCGGGGTCAAACCATGTGAAGGTCCCTCCCTTTCAGACCTACAGACACGCAATTCACACTCCACAACATGCTGCAATTTGACGTCATTATTTCAGATTGAGGGCAGGGACCTACATAAATCTATGGGGGATTCACTGTTTTCACCTGTTTTTGTTAGGGCCTGGATTCCTAAATCGGCCATAATATTAATTTATAATAAGGGTACTGTACAATGAATTCTTTGTGCAGAAGATACAAAGGAGACACAAGGAACCACCTTTGTATAAACTTGGAGCAAAAGGTTGTATAAACTAAAGCAACAGGTGTAATACTTAGCTGTGCCTTAGCAAGAGTGGTATAATCGCAAATAGTAAATCAGAATTACGATAATGTGATGTGATAATGATTGAGATGCTTTAAATAAATGACAAGGATGTGTAAATATAGTATATGGCCATGTTTTACTTAATAGTCTAAAAGTGTTGTATGTTATGTGAGAATGCTCCTCAAAAGGATCAATATTCTGCATTATTCAGCCTTTCTAAACCTCTTTGAACACCTTAGCCTTGGTATTCACCTTATTCTGCCCCGCCCACTTTTGTTGTAAAAGCATTTCCTGTTTTTATTAGCACTTCCTGTGAGCTGAAATTCCATTGTCGTCAATGTAAGAGAGTGAAGAAAATTAAAAGCGAATCAACAAAAAAACTTGTAAAAAAGCTCAAAGTAAATAAGTTTGTGTGGCTCAGGTTTAGTTTCAGTGGACGAACGACATGAAAAAAGTCACCTAAAATTATTTTTAGCGATATTTTCTCTGACTTTTTGTTGTCTCTCTAATTGGCTAATTGTCTGTGAGGAACTCTAAAGGACCAGAGCTGATGGATGTATTCACACAGAGGTTTGTTGTAAACGTTACATGTTTCACCAAAAACAAAAATCAAAGCTCAAGTCAGACCTGCAGTTTGACCAGAAATACAAAATGGCGGCCCCCATTGCAACTTCCTGAATAAGGTGGATATAAATATAGTAAATATAAAGCTATCAACAAAACTTCAAGGAATGAGTGGAGTCAAGTGTATCTTTATACAAAACACCAGAACAGGAATTTTAGCTCTATTCTGTGTGTAATTGTTCTCTTAAGGCATTGGTTCATCTATTGTAAGTAATCAAGGCTGCAACACTTTAGTTTAATGGCGACATTCATAATAAACTCGTGACGAACTAGTGATGAGTTAATTTTTGCTGGTAAGTTTATACAAAGGTTGGTCCTTGCGCCTTGTTTGAATCTTCGGCACAAAGAATCATCATGGATCAGGATGGATGTTTGGTGTCGCATGAGTAGACCAAAGAAAACTATAGCGTGTTTTGACAAAGGCGATAAAGACTAAGATACATGAACTATGCATTGATTCATGTATCCTTATTACAAAGGCGTTACCGTGAAGTCCTATTGCACCTACTGTATGTATTTAAGCCACTTGTTTAGTGCAATACCACCATAATAATAATAAACGCTGCTCTTCCAAATGTTATGAATGTGCTGTGCGTTCGTGTAGGAGGAAATAGTTGCATGTTACGGCTGAACCCACTCTGTTCTTGCTCGACACGGCCCCATTCTGTTTCAGTGATTGAGAATCTAATTGACCTAATGGTTGACCCTTTGCAGAGGCCGCGGTGCTCTCACTGACTCAGCAACATTAGCACAGCTTGTCTTTGTTCATACAAGTAAAGGACTCTCAAGCCCTGCAATAATTGGATAAGATTGAAAGCTCTCAACTGCAGAACAGCCAAGTCAACTGTTGATAGAAAAGTGCCACAGAAAAAATGAAGCCAGAAAAATGCATGCGTTTTATGTACAGCTCATCAATGTGAAGTTACTTTACCTGTACATTTTTTGTTGATTTCTCTCCTTTTTCACTTTTACAAAGAAACCTAGTAGTACCAGATCGGGTAAGTGGTTTTGGTTATGCTTGGACCAAATGCGGCCCTCAATATTTGGTGACCCATGAGCTTCTTGTTGAATTGGCACACATCACTATCGAGATTTTTCAGTCTTCATCTGTAGGCTACTCTGTAGTTGAAGTGTAGGACGTTTTGCTGGTGGATCTTTTCCATTTTATCTTGGGTATAATACCCAAAAACCTTTAGCCACTAAAAAAAGTCATGTTATTATTATATTATGTTATATTAGAAATAACAACATGATGCAAGTCATTCCCAAACTTTCCATTTTACCCTAAAGTATGTGAAGAAAAGGTAACTTTTCTTTAAAGAAGTCTGTGTTTGCAAAATGAGGAACTATGCATTTTAAAAGTAAACGTTGTAGCTCCCTCTGCCTCCCCTCATAAATTAGACCTGAAAGCCCCTCCCCATTCCCTATGTGTGCACTCACACTGGATGCTGGAAAAAAAAAGCATGTGCAGGTTGATTGACCGGCTCAGAGGAAACCTCCTCCCATTGGTCAAGTTATGGCAACTGGGTTTCTGATTAGTTGCTGAGATCTGCAAAGAGACAAAAAAAAGAAAAAAAAACTAAATTCAGGCCCAGGTTGTCCATTGATCAAATTTGTGATACATTTGCACCTATTATCACTAAAAATGTATTTGTAGATTACTTTGTACGTGAACGCCTATTGCAGGGGTGTCCAAACCTTTTTCATCAAGGGCCACAGATTGAATTGTGTATATGGCATGGAGGACCAAAGATCGGTGTTCAACTGGGTTCATTTCAGAGAGGTTTAAACCTTTCCCCACAGTTGTATTTAGGGTAGAACCTTAATTTAAACTTTGTCTCACAATAAAATGTTAGTTTTTGAGGTTTAGATTGTGTAGAATTGTTACACTTGCTGAAAAACGTATCTCTGGTTATCTCCTGGCCTATTCACTCTGCTGTAACTTATTGTGTCAACACTATTTTACAGTAGCCTTGTGTTTAGCTTTTGGAACACCTCCAAACTGTCCACCTTTGTGAGGGAGCCAAAACCTACATGGCTTTAACAGATGCGCGGAGCCACTTCCAGCCATCAACGGCGCATAGTTCTTTTACATGCTGCTGCGCCATCAGCCTTGGCTTGGTGCTCTGTCGCATGTGAAGATCAAGTGGAGGCAGGATGTGGCCGCTGTGTGCTGCGGTGGAAGTCCAGTCATGCACCCATTGTATCTGACCACAACACAGGATGCGGCGGATTCTAATTGGGGAGGGACGCACAAACAAATCGCGAACAATGGCCGCGGCGCATAGGTGACCTGCTCTATTTGCAAGACCCGATAGGCAAAATAGCTGTCATCTGGCTGAACCTCGGGGCCGTGCAGTCATTTGTTTAGCCCCCCCCCCTCGCTGCTCATAAATGTCAAGCTCTGCGCACTCCGACAACAGAGTGCGCCAACACTTCACTGTCAGAGCAGCCAGTTTGTTTAAAGTTGTGATGTCTCTTCTTGTCACAATAGGGCTGTTGTTGCAAAGCACAGCGGGTAGTGTCCCCATTTCAATTAATGTTTACTGCTACTTTGAAGGCTTTCATTTTGAATGTAAAAACAACAGATTACAGCGATTATCTGAATTAGCATTTTGCCTGACGTGTCTATGAATCACACTTTTGATTACACTTTTGACTAAGCCTTTGATTTACTTGTTTCTTTCCGTTTCAAAGAGAGGCCTGAACTTCATGGTACAAATTTGGTTTGTTAGGTCAAACCTCAACCGAGCACATGCTAACTCGTGTACTTGGGCTGTTCCAATATTGCCTGGAGCCAAATCATTCTGGGACTACATCGCTTTGGCCAACCCTGGCTGAAAAATATGGTTGTACATTAAGTTAAGAATTCTCACTAAGCAAGACAGATTTTTCTCACAACTATGCAAAATGATCTATTGTTTTGGACATTTATTTGGTTTATCTTTTGGAGGAACAATATTAAAATCAGGTTCAGGAGAAATTTCAAATAATGGACAATATCATCCATTCATGAGAACCAGTTTAGGCTGCAGCTGTGGCTTTGATTTTGCAACTGTCTGTGTGAAGACCACCTGTAACCACTAATGAAAACGGCAGTGTTTGGTCCAAGAAACATCATTATTTAGAGGCAGAGCGAAGAATGGAGAGCGTGTTGATTATCGTTGTCAACGCAGAACGATGTCCAAGTTCAACGCCTCACACGAAAAGCTATTTTCGCCAGCACATTCTATAAAATGGTATTACTCACGTAGCCGCTGTTCAGTTTCCATATTTCCACCTTACATGCTATAATATCTATATGCACTGTACTCCTAACCTAGGTATTGGCTCAAGATCAACCCGAAGATCAGTTCTAAAGTGCACGCCAAGATGGAGAAAAGATAGATTCTGTATCCAACGTGTGAACGCAATAAAGAGCCACATTCACCTTGACAGACTGCGAAAAGCTGCCTTCACGCTGCTGCCGCCTCAGGGTTCTTCTGAGTGAGAGGAGGAGGTCACAGATGGTTATCAACGTAGCGATGTGTGTCTCTACAAAACACGCGTTCAGCCTATACATTTACCGCACCGTGTGTCGAGCCATCTCAGGGAATTTCTCGAACCTGCGGACCCCCTGCCTCCCCTCGAAGCTCTTTATCTGTGTTGTTTGTGGATGACTTATTTTTCTCGTCGATTGCTGTCAGAGTTTCCCCGCGTCTCCCCTCGGCTTTTCACTGTTCTCTGCGTGACTCCTATTTAGGCTTGAGATAGAATGAGAGCGCAATCAAAAGGGGGCTGCTGAGATGTAGGAGGGAGTTATGAGAGTTGGTATTCCGAGTGATGATGAATTCTAGGCCAGCGCGATCCGGCGTTGGGGGAAATTAGAGAAAATCATGACATACTGTAAGCTACGGTGTTATAAAGAAAGAACCCTGTTATCTTTTGGATCTTCTCTCCTCTCACTGGAAGCGTTTGTACACACATACCGGTGTGCGCTCATTTCTGTTATAAATACCATGGGTTGATTGACAGCTTCTAGTGTTCGGGCCCTGGCAGCTCTTATTTGTTGTAGGAGACGGGCTTTTAGTGAGTGCTTGACGTTTTGAGGTTCTGTGTATGTCACTGCTGGACGGCTATGGGCCTTGTTGTTTTGTATGTACGCTGTGTGTGTGTGGTAAATACGTGGCTCCTCCAGGCTGTTTGTCAGTGGGAGCTCAAAGGGTCATGGGAAGATTAAACATGTTTGGGTCTTGACGTTGTTGACCAAGACACAATGCATTTTGCGCGGTGAATTTGCACTCTGCCTTGGATATACCTACACAGTACTTTGGACTGTGCATAAAGCAATGTTTTTTATAAATAGGGAAGAAAAAGAAAAAAATACTTTTTTCTGTGACTATGAAAACTCAACTGCTGCTATGTCTATACTATGCAACAATTAAGCAAAAATTCAATACTAACATGCTAATTCTCAGGTTGGATTTGCATTGTTTTCATCTCTAGTCGTCATTGAACTGCTTACAGCACAAAATTCATTACCACAGTAATGTCAATCTGGAAAGGCTCTGGTTTAAATTGTTCAGGAAGACGACAGACTTTTGGGGGGAAATTCTGTGGAGTGGCCCCAGCTCGGACAGGACCTTTCTGTGTGGGGTTTGGATGTTCTCCCCCGTGTCGTGTAGGTTTCCTCCAGGTGCTCCGGTTTCCCCTACCACCAAAACATGTACAATAGGCCAGAATGGACGAGAGCGAGAGAGAGTAAATGGCCGATGGCGCAGAATGTCAGCCTCGCTTCCGTCACCACTGAGTATGGAGTGAATGAATGACTACAGTGTAGCGCTTTGAGAAACTTGGTAAACAGACTTTAAAAGCACAATACAAGTGTAAGCATTATTATTATAGTAACATTTTGGTGCTGATTGATACAGCGTACCTTGTTTTAGCCAATCACATCAGAAGTATCAAAATGTAGCTAAGCAACAAAGCACTAAAACCAAAATGTTTCTTATATTTATAAGTCAGTAGCAACACCTCATGTTTTTCCATCATCACTCATGTGATTGGTCCAAAACAACTGTGGATCTGAACTGGCAAAAGACAGTTCATGACATTGTTGGTTGACTGAATGTGAGTGAGTTTATGGCATATCAAAATAAAAACACTATTGGTCATTTCAAGAGTCAGAATGAGGGAGTAGTGCTATGATGTTAATCCTGTGCGAAAAAGATTTGAACATTTTTCCTCTGTTAAGCATATTACTGTATCCAGTGGCGCCAGTATCTTAGTTACTAGTTACTCTAATATGACCCCCATTTTGAGTAACTAGTAATCTAACGCATTACTATTTCCAAACCAGTAATCGTATCAAAGTTACTTTAATCCATGTCTGTGAGTTACTATTTTGTCATTTTCCTCAGTAAAAATATATATTTGCTTTATTCTG
This sequence comes from Lesueurigobius sanzi, assembly GCA_900303255.1. Classification (NCBI taxonomy): domain Eukaryota; kingdom Metazoa; phylum Chordata; class Actinopteri; order Gobiiformes; family Gobiidae; genus Lesueurigobius; species Lesueurigobius sanzi. The sequence goes on along the minus strand of OMNZ01054026.1, from coordinate 11,810 downwards.
CTTCTCGGGGAGTGATGTAAGGTCTGTGACACGTCATGTTTTCAGCTGAGGATGACTCTCCAACTGTTGTTACTGTTAAAATGCACTTGTGTCATTTGTGTGTGGGAGGTGTTGTCAGCAGCTGCTGAAAGGAACTTGTAATCTAACTCAGTTACTTTTAACATAAAGTAATCAGTAAAGTAGCTAAGTTACTTTTTAATGGAGTAATTAGTAATCAGTAATCAGATTACTTTTTCAAGGTAACTGTGGCAACACTGACTGTATCTAGTTTGAATGGAAAAAACAGGCCTTTTGTGGGTCGCAAAAAACAGCGGTTGCACAACTATAAAATGTAGAGAACCATTCACTTCCACAAACAATCACATTATTAAAAGTTTTGCTTCAATAGTTATGTTGAGCTCTATATTTTCTTTCCACTTTTCTCATGTTCTCAGCCACTCCGGAGCAGCTGCTCTCGTCCCCATCTGTGTCTCCTCACTTGTGGCCCCAGTTTATTTTAGAAGGAGGTGATGAAGTCCAGGCAGATGGAGGGCATGAAGCACTGTACACCTGTGGCACTGCTGCTAACTCCAGTCTTTATAGAGACATTAAAGTGCACAGGTTTGACAGTGCTGGCGACTTTGACAGAGTGTCTGTGTAAACTACTGACAGATTTGCAGCTCAGCTCAATGGAACACATAAACACTGGCCCTTTCTGGCACGCCATGCTAGGGGTAACAATTCCACCTTTCTCTGCTGGTCGTGATTTAAAACATTTTACATTGGGTTTTGGTCTGATTTTCAACTTGACATCAGAAATTATTACTGCATTCACTGACATCTAAAACCCGTCCTTAAGTTTTCATCTATGCTGAAATGAAAAGGACAGAAATAGGAACCGTATGTGAGATTAATTTGACAATTTCACTCAATTGAAATGATATGAATTGAGCTGTGCCTAAAGTGCTCTGCTAGGTTCTGAATAATTTAGGAATGTCTTAAAAATACATGAAATGAAAGATTTGAAAAGATAAAAAATAGTTTGACTAATACATTGTTTTGGCAACATAAACTCCACACTGGCTCCTCTGAAAAATGAGATTCTGACTCATCAGTCAAACTTTTCTGAATAAGAAGTTGGTTGATCTCTATGTCTGCTGTCCTACACTAACTGGCAACTTTGCTGTGGCTGGGCAGGGATTCTTAAACTGTGTTTGACTTGCCTATTCCCAGACTTAAAGCCATAGTCTATATGTTTGCAAAATGTGTGAGAGAGAGATTTCAAAGTAAAGTCCCTCCCAGTCACTCCTTCTGATCGGACCAGAAAGCCCCTCAGTACACATAACGCTTGGTCAACATCTTATTGGTCAACATGCATCCTGCAAGACTATGATTTTTTAATATTATATCACAGTTGAGGCACAGATGGTCAATTACATGTATTCTATTAAATCTGTAGTACATTTAGACTTGCTATCACTTTAATGCTAGACTAACCATTCCCAAAATCCAGAGTTTCGTGGAATCTCATCCCAATTATTGAGTCAACTTGAAACTGCTCAGTTTGTTTACAATTCTGTAGATAATCTATTGCCTCAACATCTGAAAAACATTTTTTTCTTTAACAATGAATCACATGAGTATTCAAGTCGGAGTAGCCATCTCATCAGGGCTCCCTTTGCGCGGACCACTCAATCACAGCTAAGAGTTCTGTACAGAGGACCCAAAATGGAATAACCTCCCAACTCACCTCGCAGAGCTCTCAATATCTCAATTTTAAAAAGCCTTGAAAAGATTGCTTCTGAGTCACAGTAACGTCCGTCTAGGTACAGGATATCCTACTAACATTTGTTTGTCTGCACAACTGAAATTTAAGTTATTTTTGTATTCATATTTTTACTGGAGGAATAAATAAATAAAGTTATCAGTTAAAGTTCCAGAAAATACTTAAGCAATGACCTTTGTGTCCTTAAGTATTTCTTAACTAATGACACATCCTCTGCCGTACCCCACAAACGCGGTGCCAGTCTCTTCTGCACTCCCCTGAACTCACTCTGAAGTGGATAATCAGTTCCAAGATGGCAGCCTGCAGCTCTCCTGGCAGGAGGCTTGTACACGTAGGCTGGCAGTGGCAGCCCCCAGACAGGCAGACATGAGAGCGGCGCACTGTAAGCTCAAACTGACAAACAGCGAGGACACATACATGCAGAGAACCAGCCGGGCTCGTGGTCAGGGCGAGGGACGCTGTGAGCCAATGCAACAGGCAGAGGGGTTAATGACCAGCCTGGAGATGGTGTATGTATAATTAAAATAGTACTGAAGGTGCATTGACATGTGCTGATTGTGTTCTTGTTCCAGTCGGGAAAAGGAAGGCTGTGTTTGGAGAAGGGATAAGGGCCTGCCAGAATCCGACAGTTCGGCCGCCTGTGCATTCTCTCCCACATTTTGTCTTTGTCTCACACGTCAGGTTCTCAAGTCAGTGGCCAGGCAATTGGACCAACTGTCAGCGCGCGCCGAAATGGCATTTAACGGAGTTCCTCTGAGCCTATAGCGTGCTGTGTTACAAATACTTTAGGTCGAGTTGTTGTTGACAAGATTTATTATTGTTTTCGGTTGACAAGTCGCATATCTGTTGGAAATAAAGACAATGAAGAGATGAAAAGCGCTGGAGTTAAACCAGTAAAAGTTGACACAAAATCTAAAGTGCCTTAAGGGATGTCAAGATTAATCGGTCAATCAATCAATCAATCAATCAATCAATCAATCAATCAATCAATCAATCAATCAGTTTTTGTAATGCCCAATATCACAAAAGGAGGCATCTCAGAGGTCGGTACAAACACAAAACACACAATATCAAACATCAAACAATGAAATGTCAGCCTGGGCTTTCCCACATCCTTAGACCCTCCCCCGCGGCAAGGAAAAACTCAAGAAAACCCACGTGGAACAAAACGGAGAAACCTTGAGGAGAACCACATCGGGGAAGGGATCCACTCCCATGGACGGATGGGCCAGATGGTTCCCAGGCCGACGAGTCCCATAGCTGTGTCCAGCCAGAGCCACAGAGGCCACCGCCGCCAAGCCCCACAGCGTCACTACGGCGACGGCTGTTGTTCAATCCCGAGTTCGCAGTCCAACGGATCTTCGACAGCCAGGGATATGAGCCAGCCACGGTTATTAAAGCTTATATGAATTTTAGAATACATGATGAACTAGTGTCACGTCTCATGTATATGTGTTGAAACAGAGCGAACTCACCGGTAAAGACTAGAGAACCAGTGTACACATGAAGTCAGCGGCAGACTTTCCAAGATAACATTATGTTGCCAAAGGAAGAGTCCCATCAGAACCATGTGCAGCGCTAGTTTGTTATGTCACAGTAAAAATGCAAGTGAACATGAGCATGGATATGAGCTGTTATTTAAGTTTGTTCATTTGTCTAGGTAACCTTCTTGCACTAAATTGTAAAATGAATGAATCCATGAAACAAAGAGTCATAAAGGGTGACTTACTATAAAATATCTTTGGAAACATTCAATTTGCTTCATTTGGTTAGACCTAATATACCTTGGGGGTCATTTACCAACTGTTCGCTCATGTGCCAAGCAATTAGCACATGCAAACGTGGATCAGCAGCAGAGTCATTTTCACAGTTTTTAATCACACAGCAATCTCTCATTTACATACGAGATTTGGGGCCCTACTACGATGACACATGTGGTTTCAAATGGTAAATTAGATCCAACATGTCCACAACAAGCTACAGTTGTGCTCATGAGTTTACATACCAGCAGAATGTCAAGGAATGTAAACTTGTGCATTTCATAGAATATGAATGATGAAATCCATTATTTCACTCATGGTTAGTGGCTGTGTGAAGCCATTTATTGTCACAAATGCTGTTTGTTTACACTTTTCAACTAGAAACTATCCAAATTGTCCCTGATCAAAAGTTTACATATTGTGCATCTTGAAACAAACATCATTTTTTTCAGAGTCCAATGTTGTTAGAGAGTCCTGTATTTCAGCTGAAGTGACTTTTTCTTTGCTCCTGAACTGTATATGCGCACCTGCTTTGATAAATTACCCCCCTTGTTTTATTTAACAATTATAATTTTATCTTGAAGTGTAAATTACAATTTAATACCAGTAAAGCCAAAAAAATCTTGTCCTTTTGAATTGATCATAACACATATTTAGGCTGTAGTTTATTGTACTGTATGATCCCCTTAACAGTGTATTAATCCTGTATCCATTCCACACAGATTGGACATTTCTGAGATGACTCATTTTGACGGAAAGGTACTGTTATGATTTGGCAGGCTCAGCTTCCAGTCGGGACGTCCGTCATGATAAATTTGTCAGTATGGACAGCAGGCTGGGAGGAGGTTCTTTAGCAATTGACGGTGCCCTGCCTGGATGTACTGTGAGCCTGTCAGCCATTAGATGTACTTGAAATGCTCAGGTCAGCTGGGGGCAAAGAATAAAACAAAGAATCTGTCAATAGCATTCACAAGGAAAGACTGCAGTTGAAGTCTAACGCTGTTCTTGTAACAGGAATTCAAGGTACTTGGAAGTTTTAGCTTAGTAATTGCACTTTGAGCATAATGATTGATTCTGTCTAAAGATCCATGGTCAAAAACCTGTATTAAGATCTAGAGAACATGTTGCATTGCTACATTTTATGCACGTCTATACTTTTGAAACATTTGAAAGACATTTTGACCACTGTAGGCTTGCCTTGTAGTATTTTATGGCCTTGTACAGTTGTGACCAAAGGTTTACATACACTTTAAATCTTTTGGTCATTTTTTATAGAATGCTGTATGAATGATAACACAAAAATTGTTTCCACTCATGGTTAGTTTTTTTGCGAAGCCAGTTATTGTCAAGGAACGGAGTTTACTCTTTTGAAATCATAATGAAACAGAAACTACTCAAATGTCCCTGATCTAACATTTACATGACCTTCAACAACTGCCAAGAAAAACTCACTTCAGCTAAAATACTGAAATGATGTTTGTTTCAGATGCACAATATGTAAACTTTTGAACAGACATTTGGCTAGCTTTTAGTAAATAATAAATGGCTTCTTCCAACCACTCACCATGAGTGAAATAAAGGTTTTTGTGTTATCGTTCATATCCTATGAAATGCATAAGTTCACATACCCTGACATTATGCCAGGGTATGTAAACTTTTGGCCAAAACCTTTTTGAAAGCCTCTCTCCTTGTTCTACCTGTGCTCTACCCATGTGACTCCGCAGCTGACCGATTATGCCAAAAGATGTCATTAACTGATTTATTTCTCAAACGAAAGACCACCTGTTCTCTTTACAAACTAATCTCCAAAGAAAACTCCACACACCTTTGTCTATCCAGTTCACCACCATAACTATCAACAGTAAAAGTGGCGAAGATGGCAATGTATTAAAGTTGCAGGAAGAGTAGCAAATTAATTTCTTAGACCGATAAATCAACTTTTTTTTTTTTTTTAGCTTTTGGCATGCTATGAAGTTATATCCTCATCAAGAACAACCCGGATAAGCACATTTTTTTGTATTCCCTGCACATACTGTATCTTCCTCTCCGCTCTCAAAACCCATAGCTGGTCTGGTGTACATCACAGTGACCACATCCATGAAGATCCTCCATGTTTTTCAAAGTCCAGACCCCTTCATCAAACTTCTTCTAATCATATCTGTGGTGAAGCAATCATCCCTGCGCAGTTGACTATGTTTGACAGTAGCTACCATTGTTGTTAGCATCATTTTTTATATCCTTGTCCTGGCGGTATGTTCCAGACTCTTACAGTATCGTGTGCTCTATTTTAACTATCTTCCTACCTCCTCCTTTCTCTCCAAGGCCCATCTCAAACGCCTTGTCAGGAAAGTACACGTTTCTGCCCGCTGTTGTGGATTGATTGGCACTTGTTGACTTCGTGGCTTGTTTGCCGCACTTCAGTTGTGTAAAGTGTTGGACATGCGTATTTGAGGACGGCTTCTGGGAGACGGGCGTCCATTTCAACACTATCCCGGTGATACGTGACATTGTCTTCCTGTCTCTGCAAGCGTTAAAGTTTGATATGCAGATTTTCACATTAAAATCACTTGAGCGTTGCCGGTTCCTTGGTTGAATGGAGGCGAATCTGAGGGAGCGGTGTTGTAAAGATTGGAACTGAAAAGTTGGCGTTCGCTATTGTACTGTGGGTGTTGATGAAGATGGATTCTCTAAAAGCATTTTTGTTGTTCACTTAAAGACCCAAAAACTGTTGTATTCCCACAGTGCATTGCGTCATTCACCACCTTTGGAACTGTGTGCTAACTTTGTAGAGGCGGAGCTGAGCCCCGCACCTCCCCCGCCTCACAGTACACCCGACACAAGAACAAAATCACAAAATAAGTGGAATTATTGGAAGCAAAGCTGAAGTAACAACAGCTAGCGACCACAGCCAGGATTTAGCATCATGAAAGAAGTTTACAAAAGATAATGAACTGTGAAACCATCTGACACCAGTTCAGGTGCAGTTGAAATCCTCATGAAAATATTATCCATTTGTTTAATAATCCAATATCTATAGGGAACTGCCAGGTCATTTTTCCTTCTGTAACTGCTGCTAAAACGCACCATCGAGAGGCTTGTGTGATGTTCAAGGTTTGAGGGATACTTGTATTTGTGTATGTATTGTTTACTTGAGCAATTCACATTCTTAATATTTACAACTTTGCTGCATTTCATAAGCCTAATTCACACATCTACGCCACGCGCCCTTCACCCTGCCTTTACCCTATAGCCGCATATGTATGAATGCGAAGAATCGCCAGGTTGGACCCATGTCCTACCTGGACATAATAGACCAGTGCGGCGTGCACTCCGCATATCAATGCGCACGGCGAGGCTAATCAGCCTCTTAGGAGAGGCAAAAGTGTTTTTTTTTATTATAATTCATCGTCGCTCATGTTGAGGAGCACATCATTGCGAAAGAGTAGGGCACTGGGTCAAAATGGTTCTTTGCGCTGCAAGACCATTTTCCAATAGACTGCTGCCTTCTTGCATAGGTGTCTGTGTGCCGCTGTCGCCCCATGTCCATTTCTGTCTTTTCTCTTTCCTCGATCAATGACATTACGTTTGCACGATCCTTTCGTCTTTTAAGTTCCGCGCAGTGCATCTCTTTTTTAATAATGAACACGCTTTTTATGCAGACCCCACCACTCTCCACCCTCACAGCTTTTGACCCAGCTGTGTGTGAATGCTTATCGGCGGCTTCGAGCCAGCTGTGGCTGTCATGTGTGAATGACATATGCAATAAGAGGGCTCCTGTCCGCACTTAGCCCGGTGGCGATGTGTGAATTTGGGTATAGTGATGGTACTCGAAGGGAGTAAGCCGAAGCAAGAAAGCTTATGAGTGCCTACCTTGTTTTCTGTAGTTTACAATGTATATTTCACCTTAATACAATATGAAGACTAGTGTCCCCAACAATTCTCCAATTAAGACTTTGACAGGAGAAGTGCCCTCAAAGTCAATAACAAGAAAGAAATATTCACATATTAAACAGATTGAACAGCTGCATGCATTCCCCATAGGGAGTTATAATAATATTTGCAATTACATACTAAACTTCAGCACTATAAATGTAATAGAGACAAAGTAATTCAATTTCTTAAACCAAAACACATCAAAAGTTACGTATGTAGTGCACATTTAATTATGTCTTGCTATCTAAAGGAAAATATTACCATACTGGTATCGTTTCAGTCTCCAGCCTCAACAGATTAATCTGATTTGAATTATTTAATATTATTTTTGAGCAATAAGTGCCACTGATTGCTGTAAAATCTTAAAATGTTTTGCCATGTTATTCGATTTGATCTCCACTGGATATGAACAGGTCACAAACACAGTTCTCCGTTAGACAGCCTTAAAAATACATTCATTTGAAGCAATACCAGACTGTCTACTTCCTATAGCTTACAAAGGGCCAGACAGGCTACATTATTCTAGCCCCAGCTGAAAAAACATTTTCTTGATTCCACAATTTTCCGATCCATTGATTGAAGTACCTGCATTTTCCCTTGTTCCCCCTCATTGAAAATAAAGCTCCACCTAGACATCTTGTACCGCAGATGTACAAATCATTGATGAGGAGTGCTTTTGCGTCTTTGTGGCCCCATTCATACCGAGGACTCCTGAAAGTGACATTACTGACAGCGATGGCACATGACGAGATAAAAACGTTCCTTCGACGTGTCATTTTGATCGAGAATAGGACACACTGATTGTTCCGCTCTGGAAGTCTCTGTAAATCTCTGACGACTGCGAATCATTTTCAAATCAAGTTGAAAATTGCTCGTGGACAGCTCAGGTACAGCTTATTCTTAGAGATGACATGCTACCATTTTTGTAAAAGGCTTGTCTTGTTTATCTTAATGCACTCTGTTCCACAACTTCAAAAAAAGTCCAGACGCGGTTTGGGGGAAAATATGTTTATGATCTTCCAGACGGTTGTAAAATATGAACAAGTTTAGCACTAAATAAATCAAATGCTATGATATTAATTAGTCCTATCTGCTATGCTCTAGTCCCACATGGAAGGGTACGTCTCATTTCACTACAGCGGACTGCCATCAAAATCTGGTAACCTACTTTTCGATTTGTTTAGCTTCTTGAGTTGAGTTTTTAAAATTTCATGCGTTCATGCGTCTTCTTATATTATAGATTATAGATTGAAGTTGGAAATGGATAGAGCATCGCTATGATAGTTGATGTGCAGTTTTATACCGTGTTGATTTGTAAAGGCAGACAAAGCACAGAAGTTGGAAGTGAAAATGATGTGGCAAAGTGTGTGTCAAAGCGCTCAGACTGATATTGGGTCCAATCCTGACATATTGCCTGGTCTGGTTGTTGTGAAATTTGTGATATTTTGCTGCACGATACAATACAAATATTTATACTTTTGATGATGTCATGCATATTAATGAACATAGTCATGTATTAATAGACATTATTATGCATACTAATACAGTTGCAGTGCTCCATTGATTTCACAGTGAATCAAGGCCTATAATCGTAGAGGGCAGCACTAGTGCTTGGACCAAACACTGTCACACAAATACATACAGGTATATAACAAATTCCTTTTAAGGGTAGTGTTTATAATTATAAATAAGATCAACTTGTGCTTATTTGATTTCTTTTGGAAACATGACTGTAGTGTAGTCTCTTGTGTATTTAAATGACACCAGAGAATCGACGAATCAACGAACCTTTCGTTGTCACTGAGTAAGACGTAGTTTACACGGCGAAACAGACAAAATAGCAGTATGTTGGTATTGGACGCACGTATCTTTTACACTACAACACACATCAGTATCCTCTGACTCCAGGTTTCACTGAGAACGCTGGAAGAGGTAGTTTCAAGCCAGAGGCTTCTCTTGTGAACTGTGCAAAACGAGGATGCATAGAGAAAGATTATGTCTGCTGTCCAATTGACTAACTCATGATAGATAAATATTTGGTTTTCTTGCTTTTCACATTTATATATATTCAACAACTGTCTGTAAACAATTTACAATGACTTACTTTAGAATTCACCAGAGACCTTGGAGAACCAAAACATCGAGAAGAGTCTGGCTGCAGCCACTGCTCCACAGGAAATGACGTCACCTCCACAGGACAACGCTAATCCAAAGTAACTCTAACTCTAACCTTAAGGTTAGTGGAGTTTACTTAAGTCATCTTATTGAGATGCATTTAATTAGTTGCGAAAATGAAAGTGGAGGTAATTTCCTGTCGAGCAGTGGAGCTTCACTCGTCACATGCCCCTCCGTCGTCTGCAGCCAGACCCTATTGAAAACATCCAAAAATTTCCAGGAAGTTGAAACTTCTTCGTCTATTTACGGCGCCGTTTGCTGGACGAAGGCATGTAATCAGTTTAACCCTTTAACCGCCAAATGTATTTGTATCGGTCTATATCGATTTGAAAAACCAGGTAAAACACATGTCTAGTCCATTGTATTGTAGTTCTCGAAGTAGTGGAGGAGCCCGGATAGAACTGACTATATTACCTCAATATAGACCTCCTGCAAGATATTTACTACATATTATAGATATTTCATTCAGTTTTTAATGGTCCATTTCAAACATAGAAATCCATCTGTATTATCTGAGCTGATTATTATGTTAAATATAGTGGAGCTTGGGAGCTGCAAATGTATCCTTTATGTGATCTCATTGCAGTTTTATTAATGCATCCAATATCCTGTTAACCTTCTTTCCAATTGCTCTTACACTTGGGCTATTGCTGCCACACGCTGAACTGGCTTTATTATGCCCAACAGACTATTTACAATTCAAATTTAAATTACCATCCAATCCATATTGAGCACTGGGAATAATGACCACAGCCATGTAAATAGACGAGAAATGGTCCTGGAAAGGGGAGTGGTGCTCGTGTGTTGAATGAACACACGGGGATAGACATTACCTTTTGCCTTTTGTATGCACTGAAATTAAGTTAGTTTGAGTGTGAGTTTGCTAAATATCCATTGAATTACTAAAGATGTATGTTCTTCACTAATTAACTCGAGGTTCGTCAAGGATATACCTTTAGCCCCGAGCAAAACGACAAAATCGATCAGATACAGTATATGTTAAACACAATTATCAACACTGTAGCCAAAGAGTAAATGAACACAAAAAGATAACCCTGAGTTTTGATTAAGTAATGCAGTCAACATTCGAAAACGGTGTTATTGAAAAAGTGGAAATTGATGTGCCTTTATCCAATGCATGGTCAGGAGGATGTTTTAGTAACCAAACACTTGCTGTACAGCAAATAAAGTCGAAATCAAGTGACTTTATTACCAGTGAATGTGATTTTTATGCCATTCTTTTGATCAATTTTTAATCATTTTAGCTTAATGCCACTTTCAGTTGTACTGTACAGTGTATATGGTAATTCTGGGATATTTGAATTCAGTTTTACATTGTACTGGTTAAAGGAGCTGTACTTAGCTTCATTCTCATATTACATTGTAAATCTATTGTACTCCAGTCCATTGCACAATATTTTATTCCCAATTAGACAAAAAACAATATACAAGCATTTTTATTTATTTAATTAGATATGTATTGAATGATTGCTGTGTATAATAATATACTATAATATTCTATACTGTTACCATTAGAATAATCTTTATTGTCATTGCAACAAGTACAACGAAAATGTTGTAGTCCAGTTGGTGTATTCCAAAAAATGTCAATAAATGTTTAAAGGCAATTAATCATTTAACACACAACATGACACACTTATCAGTTACATTGTGCCTATGGTCGGTTACATTTGACAGCATTCAGTGTGGCAACTGCACTTGGACAAGTTCTTAAATCTATTTGTCCTGGTCTTAATGGACCTGTGCCTACTCCTTGAAGGTAGTAATTGAAAAGAGGGAGTGTCCTGGATGTGAGGTGTCCCTGATGATGGTTTGGGCCTTCTTGAGGCAACGTGAGCTGTATAGCTCTGTCAGAGAGAGGAGAGGGCAGCCAGTGATTTTCTGAGCAGTGTTAATGATCTTCTGAAGCACTTTCCTCTGAGCCACCGTGCAGCTGTTATACCACACACACATGCAGTATGTGAGGATGCTCTCGATCGAGCACCTATAGAAGGACACCAGCAGTCTCTGGCAGATGTTATTTTTCCTTAGGATCCTCAGGAAATACAGTCTCTGTTGGGCCTTTTTCAGTATCTCAGAAGTGTCAACGCTCCAGCTCAGGTCCTCCTCAATGTGGACTCCAAGGAAACGGAAGTCTGTTACCCTCTCCACGCAGT
>OMNZ01054022.1:11513-36384 GCA_900303255.1 Lesueurigobius sanzi | reverse complement strand
CTGGGTTTGCAGCATTGGCTGCTCAAAAACACTACCAGACCAATCACAGAACGGGAGGCGGGAGTTAGTGATGCGTCATTTTCAGCGTTGTTGAGCCGTTGGCTGCTTGCGAAGTGGAGACTAGAGGCGGGACTACATAAGTGCAGCAGGAAGAGGGGCAAAAATGTCCTTTTTTAAAAGAAAAGCCTTCAGGACCAAATATTGTGGTTTTATGGACAAGTTCAGCTCATTCCAAACAGAAGATTAAGCAGTGCAATGACATCACTCTGTTCTTGACTACTTTGTAGACGCTGAAAATGACGCATCGCTAGCCCCTGGCTCCCGTGCTGTGATTGGTCTGGTAGAGTTCTCACCAGAGTTTGAGCAGCCAGCGGCGCAATCCTAGACTGTCTTCCAATGTACCTCATACATGGAGTCAGGCTGGTGACGATATGCTAGCAAGTCCTGACTACAGAACCAGGAAATAATCAGAAAATCATCTCACTGGCCGGTTCCTGCCACAGGCTGTATAAATAAGATGGCTTACACTTGTATTGTGCTTTTCGAGCCTGATGACCAAGTTTCTTTAAGCTACACTGTAGACATTATTCATTCACGCAGTGGTGACAGAAGCGAAGCTGCCATTCTGTGCCATCGGCCCCTCCGACCGCCGCCAACCATTCACTCTCACTCTATCATTCATTCTGATCTTTTTGGTGGTAGGGGAAACCAGAGCACTCAGAGGAAACCTACACAGACACAGGGAGAACATGCAAACTCCACAGAAAGGCGCTGAACGCCCCAAGGATCGAACCCGGAACCTTGTTACTGGGAAGCATGAGAGCAAACCACAACACCAGCGTATGTTTGACACTCCTGGTCTAAACCCTCCAGCTTTAGGCAATGGGAGCATAGGCACTTTTTTCCATCCATATTGAAGGATTGTTCAATTTCAGATGACACATTGCTGCCAAGTTTACCACAGCAAATCCTTCTAAATACTTTGTTGTTCTCATCACCTAAAAGTAAAATAGTCCAATCAAAGTCTTTCCTCAGCTCATTAGCAGATCTTCGCCTTGTGCCTGTGTCTTGTTTGAGGGCCTTGTTGATAAATAACCGTTTGACTTGACACCAGAACAGCGGCGCATGTTCAATTTGTAATTAGCTGAGGACGCTGTAACATTTGTTGACGCGGTGCTGTCTGTAGCCTCTCTCACAGCAGACGGAGTACACATTGTCTGGGGGCTAGAGATAGCGCTGCTGCTTATGTTCAACAAGGTGTGCACTAATTCTCTTTCTGTAGCATGTTGGCGATCAGGACACAATTAAAGGGGTGCATTCATTTGGTGTTTCTTTGAGGTAATTAAGCTCTTCCACATGACGGATGGCGGGCGCATTGTCCCCGCTTCACGGATATCCAGTTTTGGTTAGGCTTTGTGGTTCACGCTACATCAATAAAGAGAATGGAGAGAGAGATGGAGAGAGCGTGTATCAAAGAATAGCGTTTTTGACAAAGATGCTACCAGTTTCATTACGGCAACAAATGAAAAAAATATTTATTTTAGAGTTTTTTTTTTTTTTTTTAATCAGCTCTGTTGACCATCGCATGGGCAGGTGATGTGCCCGGAACTGCGTCAGCCCTGGATAGAGGTGGGCGATATATCGTTCAGACGATAATATCCAAATTGTTGTTTGGATGATATGCAAAGTTGGAATATCTAATATTCCATAATTTGTACAATCCGACCAGACATGAAAAGATCTGACGACAGTTAAAGAGAAAACAAATACGCACACTATAACCTTCTAAACAATTATATGTAGCGTTTTTAGTACTGCAGGGGTTTGTTTGATTTGAGTACAAATATTTAAAAAAACACCATCGTTTCTGCAACTATACACGAGAGTTAGCTGCTACCGAATTGAATCAAAAAACTTGTTGTCTTCAGTGAATAATGATTATTATTCAGTTCAAGACAATACATATAGTAGATGTTAGCTGTATCTTGACATGTTTCAATGGGGAGAACTCCCGTCTTCCTCAGAAGCGTTCTTTGACGTTCTTTTATCAGCTGATGTTCCCAGGCGTGGCCAACTTGACAGATCTGGTAGACGTGTCTGGTTGGCCACACCTGCCGCCGTGTGGTGGTCTCTGGAGTAGCCCATCCCAGGGATGCGACAGACCAAAAGCCGCTACCGATTTGCAATACAGCTACGGAGTCCTTACCTGTGTTACATTGCTAAATCACATCTCAGGTTAAAGCAACAATCCAAAAACGCAAAGAGTAAAGCCGATGTAATGTAACGTGCTTTTTTTAGCTAGAGCGCCCCTAGTGGCCATTAGCCCAGTTACAGTTTGTTACAAGGACCAAAATGCAGATGTTAAATAATATAAATATGCCATATTTTTAATAATGTGCAAACTGCTCTGTGTGCTGCATTCTGATTGCTTTGCCTCTGGAGATGAATGAAAGCTTTTTTTTATTTTGAATTTATATGTAAAAAAAAAAAATGAAATCTTGAACTTAAAACTGTAATTCAATAACAATAAATATTACTTTAGTTAACTTGGTTCATGTTTAAATCAACAATGTCTCATATATTTAGTATGTACACACAATAATAGGTCAGGTGCAGCTAGTCAAAAGGCCAACTGGACCTTCTTGACAGTATGTTGCAACAGCTTCACGCTCAGTTTTAATAAACCTTGTAACAAAAAAAGTTGTAACGAATTTGTACAACGCTATCTGTTCTGTGCACTCGTTATCCACCTCCGTAAAACAGTTGGGTATTCTTCCGTTTTTTCCCAGCAATACCAAGTATGGGCCCCACATGACCTTAAGTTTTACTGGGGGACAGCGCTTCACGCTGTATTTGTGGGCTCTGCGCACCTTGGTCAGTGCGCTATGCGCCATGTATGGGCGCTCGGGCCTAATTAGAATTTTTCGAAAAGTTTATGCAATTTTTGAATGGGATTATTACTTCCGGCACTGAGGCGTGTGCGTGTACAGACGAGCTGGTGGGCGGGACTATGATGCTCCATTGTATTCAAACATTCCTTGGTTATTACAAATTCACGCTCACTACCTTCCCGCTCTGATCACACAAGGACTTGAGAGTTTAATCATTCAAGTTCCCAAAGACCAAGATCTCTTGATCTAGAACCTTGAGTCGACTCAAAGCCTCTCGGAAACTCATCAGTCATTTATTCGAGTAGAGTCGCTGGTACCAGAAATTAATCACGAGTTCTCATCCAAGAATGAAGAACTATGAAGTATCTATGCTACTTAGTTAAAAAAAAATGCAGGAAAAGCTATTCAGAAAGAAATGCATTTTTTACAGAAGAGCTTTAAATAAGGAACTTGCACCCAATTTGATTATCAGAACGTCTCTTACTTCTGCAGCCTAAATTTGCACTTATCAAGTTCCCCAAGTTCACTGTAAAACGGTTTTGTAATTAACTAGTATAAGCCACACTTTAAAATGTCACTTTTGTTATATTTCCATATCTGCAGACTTCAGCGCCGACAGAACGACGTGTGTTTTATAGGCGCGGTGATAAGAGGCTTACACTGTCCGAATCTCAATATAGATCATTGGACAAACGTCTTCGGTGGCCACGCGCTAAATTGGTCTCACCCGCATATTTGGGCCTCATTTAAGAGATATCTTTGAATGAGCAGTTTAGCCGTCTGAAAGGAAGAGTCCCTATGCAAATGAACTCTATTCCAGTCTGTTTTCCCCGTCGCCTCGCACAGTTTTGGATCCTAATATTGCAGCGTAGATTAGGAGAGCTTAGCCACACCTATCAGCCTTTTAAGTCACTCTAATACTCCCACCGCACACCAAGGACACAGGAACACATTATCTGATCATTCCTTGCATTCATTACCGTAATAAATCAAATAAGTGCGCCTCTTTTCAAAAGTCCATTACCGTCAGCATGAATACTAATGCCATTATGGTTGTAAAAAAAAAAAAAAAAAACACTAATGGGGCAGTATTTAGGAAATAAACTGGTTAATATGTTGTTTCATTATGTGCGTTTACAGTCAGCGAGAGCTTGTTAAGTAAGCTGTATGGTGGTGACATTACATAAAAGGACTTTTATAAAATATCTGCCTGTCTGTCATGGAGAGGAGTGACTTTTTCCAACAGATAAATCCACCAAGCTAGTTTATAAAATAACAAATAAATGAAGACATGTAGAGGAACAAAGAAGTGCAAAGCCCCACAATTGTAGACAGAACACAGGGAATGCTAACTATAATGCTAACGTTACATTTATGCTATGTGCTAACGGTGAGGTTTTTTTTTTTCACTTCCTGTGGATCAACTGCTGTGTCAAAAACATTTATGAGGATCTGATTTTGACTTGACTTTATTTGTGTGTGCTAAATATGCTTAAAAAAATGTCCATAACAGGCATCCTTCCCCTTCATTAGGACACACCCCCTATCGATGTACTGCTGTTTATTTTGGACAGTTTAGTTTAGTTGTCACATACACATACATATAATGTGCAGTGAAATGTTCTTTTGTACCATCCATCCAGCTGCCAACAACAACAACAAGAACATACACAAACAGACACAGTATAATACTACGAGTGGAGATGGGAGCTAGGGGCTATGGCTTGATTTAACAGTCTAATGGCCGCAGGTTTTAGTCCTGTCCTGAGAAGACAGTATCTTCTTCCTGATGGCAGCAGGAGAACAGGCCGTTGTCTGGATGGCTAGTGTCCCTCACAATCCTCTCAGCCCTGCGTCGGCACCTCTGGGTGTAAATGTCCTCCAGTTTGGGTAGGCTGATCCTCAGGAACCTCTCCGGGCCGTCCTGTTGAGTGCTGCCCCCCATCCGCACTGTGATACTGCCAGTCAGGATCCTCTCAGTGGTGCAGCTGTAAAAGCCATTTGTCACATGTGGGACAATTGACAACAACTGAAAATAACTGTAATGCGATTTTGCCGTCAAGTTACAACATGTCACCAAAACCAATAAGGCTACCATTTGTTGAACTGCTAGGAACATTCTTTATCAGGGGTTCTCAAATTTGGATACTTCCTGTTTTGTTTTTTTCTTCTAAATCTGAATCTGAATAATAAAAATAAAAAAACAGGAATCCTAAAAGTTCAATCAAATGAAATAATGGCTTTAATTTTTTTTTTTTAGCAAAATCATCCAGCTGTGTCAATTGGTGAGACTTTATAACCGTAAATGAATGTCTTTCCTGTTTTTTTAATATTTTAATTCTTCATTATGTTCCTCCTTAATTTACTTTCTCGGAAAACAAACCTTTATTAATCGAATGAAGGTAAGTTGCAGTAGGAACCAGTGAAATAGGCTACACCATAAATCCATAAAGAAGTGCTACTGTAACTATTTTTCAACACAAAAATGGCCGTGCTTTTTTGCGATTTGCCCAAACAACTTCCTTTACCACAGACTAAACTTGTCATGGCACTCGTTTCCCTGCAGCAGCTCCAAATGTTGTTGTCACTTGCTGGTAGCGGACATGTCGAATCGTTGGCTGCGGACCGCGTTCCCGTCTAAAGCGGCGCTAGCGTCCAGCGGCCCGCAGCTCCTGGCCTGTCCACTCTCGCCAGTTCTGGCAGCGGCAGCCGAGGTCAAAGCCGTCTTTTCGGAGGGCACTGCGGAATGTGGGCCAGCCGCCATGATGTGGGAGTGCGCCCTGCAATCACCCAGATGTTCCCCATCAGCTGGGCTCCGAGCGCGGCCCTCTCCAACTCGCTCCGCGCTCGCAGGACGCAAAGAGCCGTCAGACGCTAAAGCTAAGTGGATGTATATTAATGCAAACACAGCTGGAAATTTTGTTTTGAGCACTGTCCTGTATGTGGACCAGGCATAGTGTTTTGTGATCAGTTTTTGAGATGTGTTCCTAAAATGTAGCTAACTAAAGCTGTGTGAAAGTGCATATATATGACGGGTTCAACATTTTTTTGGTCATTTTTTTTAACCAAACATAACAGTTAAAACAATTATATCCGTGTAGGTTCTCAGTCGTACAGGAGTTGTCGTTCGTAGGCAAAGATTCGTCAGTCCTCATCTGTACTCTTGAAGTGTAGGACGTTTCGCTCTTTATCCAAAAAGCTTTGTCAGCAAATGAGTAGACTTGACACGCTCGTGGGTCTCCTGAGAAGAAACCAGTACCACCTCTCTTTTCCCAACTTTTCACACCTTTAGTATCAAGAGAGGTGGAACTTAAAGGGTAACTTCTTCTTTAGAGACCCACGAGTGTGCCAAGTCTACTCATTTGCTGACAAAGCTTTTTGGATGAAGAGCAAAATGTCCGACACTTCAACTACAGAGTATAGATGAAGACTGAAGAATCTTTGCCTATGAATTATTTACAGCATATCATAATTGTTTATACAGAGCAATGGTTTTCAACTGGTATGATGTCATGCCCCACATTCACCCCTTATGACAAGCCGAAACCCTGTTAATATTTTTCCAACTCATAAGACACTTTTGCAGTTTGACTTTGTTAAAATAAATGTAATACATTGTGTCTTCCCTCCCAACATTGTGTCTTTCGATTTTGACTTAAACATTAAATTGGTCTATAAAGCTGCAATGATCAAAACCACTCACCACCAGTCATTTTAAGAGATTTGACCCACCACGTCGGAAACACTGTTGTAGAGGGCATGCAGATGATGCAGCAGCATGGCAACAGTCACATGAGAGTCAATGGTGAGTTATGAAATTTGAGCATTATTGGTTATGACACTTTGAGGTTTACTTTGGAATAAAAATGATTGTGCATATTCCTGTTTCTACTTTTTTTGAGCAACAAAACCTGCATTTCCCTGGTTTTACACTCTTTGTTATTCCTATTATTTCAATTATTGGACATGGACACATGATGCAAAATACAGTAGCATTTTCACAACTGTCTCCTTGTTGGCAGCAATTTATTTAGTTAAGGAAATAAACTTTTCTTAATGATGCTCCCATACTTCATTGTGAACATACATAACATTAATTATATATACGGTGTTAAAAGTGTCTTTGCATGTGCTAAACTGCTCTTGTAATCTTGTAAGTGTGCTGATTCTCCGCTGACCTGGTCTCACTGTATGACAGAGGTGAGTGTAGTGTTAACCAGGAGGAATTACAGACTAACACTGCATCACCACTCAGACCCTTTCGGTCACCATTCTCACACACGGTTTGGTGATTAAAAAAAAGAAAGTTATATACATCATTAAATTACATGGTTGCAAAAGCATATGGCAAACAAGTGTATTTATTATTTATAATTGTGATTCGTAAGTTACGTGGGCCTTTAGTGATACAAACCTTTAAAGCAAAAGTCTTATGTTGCTTACTCGCTGAAAGGCGCATGTGTAAGTGTAACTTTGTGTGACCACACGGGGGCGCCGAGAGCTCCCTTACATTTAACAAAATATAATAACAAGATATCAGTGGACCAATACCGATATTTGAAAAATATGCAAATATCAGCCGATATATCTGCAGCACCAATATATCGGACCATCCCTAACAAGCAGGGAGAGACTGTCAGCGTATTGTCAGAGCTGAGACTTGAACCCACAACACTGAGGACAGAACATGAAAAGCGTCTTTGAGTGTCCAGAAAACGCTATATAAAACTGATACATTATTATTATTATTATTATTATTATTATTATTATTATTATTATTATTATTATTATTATATGTCCTTCTGATATGTTCATGTTCAAAATATTGATTTTACACATTGCATCATTGCAACACGACACAATACATTGGTTAAATTGGCTAATGTAACCATGCATCTGCCCAGGCTATTTCTGGGAACTTGTTTTCTGGGAACTGTTATTTATTTCAAAATGTTATTACTATTTGTTCACTTGGTCAGGACACAGTGCGCGTGAACATATTCCACTCATGCATGTGCGCACGCTCTCGAATACAAGCTTTCATAGCGCACACTGGCAATGGAGCGAGGCAGAGAAGTGTCATATCCAAGGACATAATGACTGTATGCACTGGTCGGAGCTGGGATCAAACTGCCAACCTTCCGATCAGTGGGCGAACGCTCCACCACGAAGCCACATAGGGATGTAAGTTTTTTTCCACCATGACCGTCTATTTATTTGTATAGTAAAGTCACCATATTCTTCACTACTTTTCCATCTAGGACTCACCACATCCCGTCTAGACGTGCCTTCACTGTCTGATGCAAATTACCCACTGTTTGGCGTGCTACATTCAGTGGGAAACCATTACTAAACGGCCCGACAAGCTAGTTTTACACATATTAAAATAAATGATGTCTAATTTGAATTTTAGTCACGCCACATTAACTAATAGAAAGTTATTAACATTTCAAAAGGAAGAAGGGGAGAGGAAAAAAAGCTTTTGCCTGCAAAATTAACGGCGGCTGCCCTGACCTGCGAGCGGTGCGGTCTGATCTCCGTAATGACAGCGTAATGGCGTATTTACATTCAAATCTGGACGGCTAATTTGGACGATTTCGACTGTGGACGCTCAGTCAAGGATTATTTAGTCTGCCCTGTTGAACTGTTTCTGCCTAAACTTCAAGACAATGAAGAAAGTTCATTCAGTTTCGTGCTGTTCTTTTGTGCTACAGATGTATCGTCTTTGTGTCGTCTTGGATCTGTTCATTTCACAGATCCATTCAAATAACTGGCTCACTTACATACTTTAAACAGGCAGTCTGGTTACTCAATTTAGAACTAAATTACCAATTGGAATCAACTAGTATTTCAGCTACTATGATAATGCAATTTCCCTTAGTTGGATCAATAAGTTTGTCTATGTCTAAACCAAGCTCAACGTTATGGCCCCAAATAAGTAATCAGCAGACCACCTGCATAATGACTGACCAGGTAATTTCCTGTTTTCCTCAGACAAAGTGAAAGTTTACTGAATGAATGTCTCAATGGGGTTAAGACGTGGACTCTGTGGTGGCCAGTTGCATAGCTGTCAAGTCTCCCGTTTTGACTGTATTTTACCTCTTTCCTTTCGACCGTATTTTAAGATAAGATAAGATAGATAAGATAGTTCTTTATTGATCTCACAATGGAGAAATTCACTTGTTACAACAGCTCTTAAGACAGGATCACACGGGGGGGTGCAAAAAGTCAGGAAATGTGCCATCAAAGAAGAAAATAAGTTTGTAAAACAGGTAATAGTAATAATAATAAAAATAAAGAAATATAGTAATGTCTCTTAGCATCTCGCTCTACATAAACTTACCCCCCCTTTCCGCTATCCTCCTGTGTTAGTATTATTGCAGAAATTCTTCCGTATTATAAAAAAATAATAATGCAAAATAAACCCCTCTGCCTCTCCAAACTTACTGTATGTATTTTAGATTTCTTGTATTTCTGTCTTAAAACATAAGGGGTATTGGAGCTTGGTTGGGGTTGTGGGATGGCTTGCAGCGAGCGTAGTGGTCTGTAGGTCCGTTAGCGGCAGATGTGGGCAGCCACACTTCTATCAGTCTGCTCCAGGGCGGCTGCTGCTCCAGGGCGGCTTCTTCTTCTTCTTGAAACTGGTGCGATTCCCTCAATAATACCACCCGATGGAGGGGCCAGAGCGGTGAGTCAAACCAAGTCGCTAACGCTAGCTAAATGGTAGCGATGCTGTGTTAGCCATGAGCTATAAAGCTGCACATTCATAGCGTGGTGAAAACATTCTTATTACTCACATTACGATGTCCATGTTTGAACTGTTCAATGTATGAGGTAGTGATGTTTTTTGTTTTTATTAGTGGCATAGGTCTGCATCCCCAATGTCAATGTCAACTCCTTGTAACGTAATAGTATTGATGAAGTTTTGTGGGTGGTGCATGCTACCACGCTGCAGTGGCTACAGTGGCGCCATCCACGCGGGGAGAGGCGGTGTTTCAGTGATTCAAGGCTCTTTCGGGTTTGAAAAATAGCCCCAGAGAAAAAATATTGTCATATATATGTCTATAGTTGACTTTGGAAGCGCTAAAATAGCATGATATAGGTCCTTTAACATCTCAAGCCCTGGTTTCAGCTTTACTGCAAACCTTTTTTTGTTTCAATCGCTTCCTCTCTCTTCTTCCCTCTTCATGCTCTTCAAAAGCAATTATCATTTAACTTCAAAACTGTCTCTACACTGCTATATCTTTGGTCGACTTGTTCGAACGGAGCTCTCGGGAGACAAAAGCCGCTCTCGACTTTTAACCAAGCCTTTTGAGAGTGTAGATTTCTTTGCATTTTAAATATTTCTAATTCGTTTCGCCCCACTTTGATATCCAACAAGAAACGTCCGTGTGATGGGGAGATCCGGCTTGTGAGAGGTACGATAGGATCAGAGCAGCGTGAGGCTTTAAGGTTTAATTGGTGTGATATCGCGGATGGAAGGAAAGTCTTAAAGAAAGGGGGCATGTAAAGGTATTGGCTGGTGGTGAGAAATGGGTAAAAGTGTGGAATCTTCTATAATGTATAATGTTGGGTTGTTAAAACTCACCTCACTGTAAGAAGGTCCCCAGTTCGAGTTCCTAGGCCTGGCGGATCCTCTTCGCATGTCTGGGTGGGTTCGTTCTCGGCTCTCCGGTTTCTCCCATTAATCCAAAATCATGTAAAAAGCTAAATTGTCCCATTAAGTAATTTTGACCAACATCCTGTGCAGAGATGGGTCCCATTGCCCACTGCTCCCACAACAACTATAAACTGTGAAAATACAAATATTAAATTTATTTAATCGGTTCATTGGGAACTAACACACCGCAGCTGATATCCATGGTAACGACAGTCACTGCCATATGGGACAATAGATTCATGCATGGACTGATAGCGAACATAAACTGATTAAAAATATTCTATATATACACAGTTGTGCTCAAAAGTGAACTCATGCATTTCATAGAATATGAATGATAACACAAAAACCTTTATTTCTCTCATGGTTAGTGGTTGTGTGAAGCCATTTATTGTCAAAAAACCTGTTTGTTTACGCTTTTCAACTCGAGGAACTAGCCAAATGTCCCTGAAAAGTTTACATATTTAGGGACATTTGGGTAGTTTCTGTTTAATTATGATTTTAAAAGCGTAAACTCTGTTCTTTGACAATGAATGGCTTTGCACAGCTACTAACCATGAGTGGAGAAAAAAAAAATCATTTTCATATCATACATTATGTCAATAATATAAATTGTAAATGCAAATTCTGTTCAACTTTTGCTGTCTCTTGGCCAGGACTCCCTTGGTTTGTAATTTCTATGGGACTTTCCTGGTTAAATAAAGGTTCAATTAATATATATACTGCATATTCTACGAAAAATGCCCAAAAGATTAAAAAGGTATGCAAGCTAAAGGGTATGTAAGTAGTTGTACATGTATGAGTTTCAGACATTTTCACTGTACCTTTCAGTCGCTAATAGAGTTTTTATATTGCATTGTGTCAGATCTGTGACCTAATCACTAAAATACTTGCTAATTTTATGCTTTAAGGTTCTTGTGCAGCAATCCCTTCTCTCTGACAGTAGAAAAGTAATGAAGGCAGGATAACTGAGCTGTTAGCCACTTTGGAAGAATAATACTTAGACTTAGACAGACTTTATTGATCCACAAGGGACATTTCATTGTCACCGTCGCTCAAATAGTAATCTTAAAATAACAACAATAAAAGAATAAGATGTGACAATAGAATAAAGAAATCAGGATATACTGATGAAGACATGCCATGTAACAATAAAGGCCTCGGATGATCCTTTTTTTTTGTTTTACCGCATTGACACCTGAACTGACTTTTTGCAAGTCAGTATCTTTATCTGTATTGATTCCTGTCCACATCCTGGAAAAGCACCTGCTTTATACACAATGGGACCCTGAAGCACTCGCCCTTCGTTGTATTGTTGAGTATACTGTAGGTAACTTGCAAAAAATTGTTTCCGAACTATAAAGGCTCCAGTATTAAGTGAAACATAAGCATGCATAAAACAATTTGTTGCTGACAAAGTGGAACTTTACTTGTTTCTGAAAGAACTTAAGAAGTCAAACTTTTTACTCAATTGAATGGTTCTCTTCTTGCACAGCTAAAACTGAAACTAAACTAAAGACAAAGTCTAAACATGGAGCCACAACAAAACCACATGGATTCATTTGCAATCCCCAATATAGCCAGTCTTTTACACAGTGCTTGGTAAATGTTGGATCCCGAAGTTAAATCCTCTTCTTTAGTGACATTGGTCTGAACTGAATCACTGGCCACTCATTCACACTATTCTAACAATCGCTAATGCCAAAAACCATGTCCCCTCAAAGTCAGATGACCACTGGGCCTGGTTAGCCACAGCCCGCAGGTGGGACCAGGCTAGGCGCGTATTAAAAACGGCCAAATGACATCTAAAGTGTCTCGCGGACGCTTGTTTCCCAGCACTTAGCCCGAGCCCGCCATATGCTCCCTACTCAGATGCACTCTTCGGCTGGCACTGCTCCTCCGTTGGCCTGGATCTCAAAGGACGAGGGCTATTATCAGATTTCTCTTTCCCCGTAAAACCGAGTACAACAATATGCTTCGGAACAGGAGGGGGGGGCGGAGGGGGGATCGGGGGGGGGCGCTAACAACAAGTAGTCTCGGTCGCAGCCAGTTTCTGTCACATTACGGATGGACCGGCTTCAGAAAGGCGCAGAATTAATATCTTAATGAAGCTCGGAGTGGCCATTAGGCGCGTGTAATGTGGCTCGAGGGGGCACGGGATAGATGTCCAGCAGCTCCAGGCCTTATTTGCGCGGTCACCTCAGCGCTGGCTTTTATTAGGGGGACATTAGAAGAAGAGGAGGGATGCCGCGGAGAGATGGTTCGTTTTATTACTCCATTTCCCAGGGTGCCGTGCGTTACCTGTCAGCCAACACGGACCACGCTGTTCCGGGACCGTTCAGCGGCTAAATATCTGGGTTACGGATGGTGTGCCGCCACATCACGACATTGTGAAAGGGCGATAGTTTCAAATTGAGGTGGAGTGGGGGTAGCTATGGTAATTGTCAAAATGCTACTGCCTTTCCGACTTCATTTATAGGTACTATCTCTGTAATCACTTGGCTTTTACACATGAAACAAAAACTAGCACAACGTTTAATGTGTTCGCTTTCAACACAGATGAACTGAAGTCAAATTATTTCCTCATAAAGACGCCCAGAAGAGTTGTGTCTGTACCTGTTCTACAACTGAAATGGTAAAGGTCTCAACTGGTATAACCCGCACTGTCATTTGCACCACTGTCACCCATCACCAAATTCTACAATGTGAATGCAACCCATTATCACCAAAGCGTTACCTACTGTATTATCACTAAAGTCCCTATGACACAATAGACACAATTTTCACCAGAATCAATGATTGTCTAAAAGGCCTTAATAAAGTAAATGATACAGAATCAACATTTGACAAACCTGATTCCATGTTGTCTTCTCCCCCACGCTGACTGGGCTATAGCCTGTCTGTGCTCTTCTTAATCCCTTTACATTTACTGGAATGAATTGCTGCTCACTGTCATGGGCTCTGGGCACCAATTCATTTTATGTGGGTCAAATGTTTCTGAGTGTCATTTCTGACAGAGGCCAAGCTGCTCTGTGAATATAAGGCAAAGCCACCAGGCTCACCTGACTTGTCCGTACAAACACAAAAGTCTATAATTCAATTAAAAAATACACGTTAAAGCATGTGCAGAGAATCTACATTTTCAGTGATGAATAAAAAGACAATAGTAACGCATATGAGCACAATAGGGGGTAGCAGAGAGAGGGAAGGGGAGAGTTCAGCTTCCGGAGGCCCTCTACCCACGTATTTGTGAACGAATTGACTGTCAAATCACTCCCGCATGCAATCGCAAGGCTCGCTTCAAGTCACTTCCTGTTTAGCAGATGAGAGCGTGCTCGAGCATGCCCACTGCACGCCAACGCGGCTCGCAGCACTGCCGTTCGCGGCCGTTTCCGCTCCTCAACTCAAAAATGGAACTCAAGAGCATTTTATATAATAATATGTAGATATTAATTTAGGAGGCATTTGGAAGTGTACCAATACATGCCCCTCGTCCATTATTTAAATATTAGAAGCACTGGCTCATTTTGAGGAGGATTTAAAGCTTTATTTTTTACTTTTTTAAATAGTTCGCAATCAAACAAATCAGCAAACCCAAAGGGTGAGGACAAACCTACGAAGTCAACTTTTGCCTCTGTATCACTTCTGTGGGCTGTTAGCAAAAAGCTAAATGATGGCTTTCAATTGGCTTTCTAGCTCAAACCATGAAAGCTGTCAGTAAATTGACCCGTTTTTGATGATGAATAAGATCAAGTCCAGGGTTTAAGTTTTTATTTCATCTTTATGTGACTCCTGTGGAAGGTTCTGTCGATAAGCTACCACAAGTGAGATTTGATCCTGCTGCACTATGGATTGAAGGCCAATGTTGTACACAATGTATGTCTTTATGGTCTTGGCATTTCTCAGGTATTGAGATGTTTCATCAAAAAAAAAAAAGTCTCATTAAGCCTTCCACATGGAAATTCAACATGGCAATAAGTTGGCCGGGATACAGCAGAGAACTGTGGCAAACGATGTGATATCTACATTGTTGCAAGATAACTGTACAACCATCTGGCCCATTCAATGCCCGTTTCAGAGGGATTTTCTTTTTCATCCAATTGTTAGTCTAGATCATGTGCTAATATCATTATATATTGTTGCATTTACACATTGGATGCTGAATGTTTAGAGTTGGTCAGCAATGTACATACCTCAGAAGTAAACGAGAACGCTATCCGTAACCCTGATGCCGTATCTTTCAGACAGTAATCAATATAGAATTAACAGACCCTCATGAATAAAACAACTAAAAGAGTTTAAAAATGTGCTGTGGCCACTAGAGCCGCAGGACTCCCCAGTCAGCTAATGAAGGTTATGTAGCATGGCAGTGTTGGGTAATTGCCACGGCACAAGTGAGGTATTAGACAGGATGTAGCTAATGGAAAACAATCACATTTAACATGGCTCCTTGGTTCGGGCCGTTCAATAAGTGAGCAGCCGGCGAAGGGGGGTGGTCCACGCCGCTATAACATGCAATCTATTTACACTGTACTCTGGGGAGCCCATAAACAAATGTTGAGTCATTTCAGCCAGCAGTAATTACCCCTGCAGATGACAGGAGTGTGGGATAGTGTCTCCTCGGCTAGGCCCAGGGTGGACAGGGAGGTGTGGGTCTGTTGATTGGGTGGGTGGCTGGTTGGTTGGTGGCCTGCCAATGGTCAAATGCATAGGATCATTTAAAAAGACACCGGGGTGGTAAGTTACGACCAGAAATATGTTTAGCAGAGAAGGCCACGGGAATCAGCAGGCATTGTGTGTTTTTCTACAAAGAAGAATTAGATTTGCCTGCGAAAATTGTGTGTGGCATTATTATTTTATTACGCCAGCTAATGGTGGAGGTCAGTAATGCTCAAAGTTTAAGATAAGAAAGTTGTAGAGCACAATTCATACAAAACAGTAATTTAAAGTGCTTTATAGGCCAAAAAACAACACTTTAAAGCTGACGTGTTCAGATTTGTGGCACAGAATTATTCGGTTTATGTGAATTTTGATGATAGTTTATTTCATTTCACCCCACTTACAGGATGATTACAATACAATCCCTTACATTACAGGGTGGCATATTCTATCAAAGAGGGGATATGGTGCTTTTTGTAGGTATTTGGTAAAAGTCTCAAATGCATCTTGATCATACCTAAAGGTGCTTAATCTTTTGAGACTAAAGATCTGTGCACAGACCCCAAAATCTGGCTAAAAATCCTCTAGTGTGTGTCCAGCTTTACACTTCATTGTTAGAAAATGGCATGTTATATTGATGTAAAACAGTTTACACAAAATATCATACTTCCTGGTTTGCTGAGAGCTGCCTCTAAGCTCCTCCTTCCCCAATGATCAGGTATCAGATAATATCAGTTTTGCTGGCTGGTATCTTTAATAAATCTGTACAAAAATGAGCCATCTTCTGAACAGCTCTTTGAAATGAACGGATCACAGAGATTCGGCTCCCAGTAAAGAGCCATAAATCCCATGACTGCACCATGCCAAAACGGATTAAGATCAAGATTATCCTGTTTTACATTCACTGTGGAGATAAAAGGTCATGTTAGGTTAGTATTTTTTAGGACCCACGGTAAATCGCGTGTCCAAACTGAGCGGACCCACTGGTAAAGACTGAAGAAACAGCGCCCAGTGTTAAATCCACCAAAAACAGGTGAACTCAAGCAAATCTTATCATCTTCACATGTCCAAGACGAGGTGAAGCTTAGTTTCCAGGATATTTCCCTAATGTTGTCAAAGGAAAAGTCCCAAAAGAAGCATGCACAGTGCTGTGTTTGCTATGTCACGGTAAAACCAAAAGTGAAACTGCGAGCTCATGAAAATCAGCTGCTATTTAGGTTTAATGGGCCTCATTCATGAATATTTTCTTAAGAAAAAGTTATTAAGTACAACTTAGGAGAAACTTAAGAAAACCTTAAGTCTAAGTTTTGTGCATAAGAGTCCTCCTGACTGTTTTTAGTGTTTTAAGGATTTGTTCTTCCAGAAGAGCTCATTCAGTTAAGAACAAATTTTGTGAATGCCCAAAATGTTCTTAAGTCGGCCTTAAGAACAAATTTGTTCGTAAGTTTGTTTCGTGAATGAGGCCCATTGTTTTTTAGGTCACTTTTTTGTAATGATAGTGAATCCATTAGAGAAAAGAGAAGAGAGGGAATTCATGCATATACAATATCTTTTCAAACATTAACACCAATTTGTTTCCTTTAGATATGGCTAATAATAATGTTCTATTTATTGTAATATTTTTTATATGGATAAAAGCATAAAAATGTAAGATAATACAGGCTGAATGTTCAATGGGTTTAAAACTAAAACAACCATTAAATAAATATACAAATGTACATATAATGTCTTGTTTCTACCGTTAAAGCTGCTACAACAAATTCTGTAGTGCGTCATACTAGGGGGTGTGGCCTAGCGCGGGGGATGGAAGCTTTTTATGTTGTCTCTTCCTTTTAGACTGTTATTGTTATTGTTTTTACTATTTTTAGGTTCTTTCAGTGTTTCCTCTGAGGGAGCCCTCTGCCTCGGGAGCGGTTGTCGGCTCTGGCTGCCGGGTGCTGTCCTGTGGGTGCCCGGGTGGGGGTGTGGTGTCCCAGCCTCGCCTCCTCTGGGTGCCCTGGCTCGGTGTCTGGGTGCTGTCCTGTGGGTGCCCGGGTGGGGGTGTGGTGTCTCTGCCTCCTCTGGGTGCCCTGGCTCGGTGCCTGGTGGCTGGAGCTGATGTGCTGCTCCCGACGCAGACGGCTCCTCTGATGGTGCTTCCTTACCTGGTTCATCTGTACTCAGCCTGACTTATTGACTTTTGCACTTATACTACTTATATTACCATAATATTTTATTTAAACTAATGGTGTGTGCGTGTTTGTGTGTGTGTGTGTGTTTGGATGGGTGTCTGAACACTGAGGTGAATGCACTTGTAAATATATGTGGGGGGTGGGAGTTGGGTGTGTAAATTGATGTTTCTGTTTTTTAATGTGTTTTTAATCTGTAAAGCACTTTGAGTTGCATCTTTGTAGGAAAAGCGCTTTATAAATAAACTTTGATTGATTGATTGATTGATTATGAGAATCACTATTTTTCACTCTTTTTGGGTATTTTCTTTCAGACTAAAAGCATATTTACCACACACAAATAAAGTCGAGTTAAAATGGGGTCCTTATGAATGTTTTGACACAGTCTAACATTTAAAAAAAAATGAGCAGATCGTCCTGTAGAAGTGAAGCAGCGGCACTCGAAGCTAGCTGCTAGCACGTAGCATGAAGTTAACGTTAGCATTATGGTGAATTGCATCGTTGAACCCCTTTGTTCCTCTTCATGTCTCTGTGTCTTTATTTGGTTGAACATACGTATATCCGTAATTCAGCATTTGCTAAAGCTGTGGTGGAGCAGTTGGAAAGTTTAGCTATTTTCGTGCTTTGTTTTCCCCCTCACTGTAGCTTCCAACGTGAATAAATGTTGTCGGCGTTCCCAAAGTTGCCGTCGGTATCTATAAGTTTCTCACAAGCGATGGTCTGTCGTGGCATTTCACTCCCAGAGAACCCCCCCATTAATATATTACAACTTTCAAGTGCAATATCTTGCAGAAGTAGAAACTCAGCTTGATACAAACTGAAAACTGTATTTCTAGTATTTCAATTAACTTGTCTTTTGTCACATAGATCGGCTTTACCCTACATTTCCCGCACAAATACTGCAAGTACAGCAAGCAAACAAATGAGTGTGTGGGTTATGTCCAGGTGATAAGGCCGAAGGAGCCGAGTATCTGATCTCAAATAGATTTTTATGCAAATCGTCTGGTATTGAACGCTGCTCCTTCTGCGATGTGAGCCAAGACGCTGCAAACCACATGTAATTAGATAGAGATAATCATTAATGGCAATCATAAGAGCCCATGTTTACATCATGTGAGGGCAATACTTCCCAACACTAATGACTCTGTGGACTTGAATTTGTACAACTGATCAAATCTGGTGTTTAGAAAAGGGAAGGTGGGTTTGGTTAGGCCTGGAAATGGAGGTTTTGGAGAATGGAAATTATTGATTGGAAGTTGTGCCTATAGAAGGATATGTTTTTTTAATGGTTAAAATTGCATGGTTGACTTCTAAACTGATTAAGATTGAACATTAACTTTAAAGTGTAAATACTTTAATACTAAGTTTGTCTTGGTATAAACCAGGGGTCTCCAACCTGTTTTACCCCGTGAGCTACTTTTGTGTAGCAAAAATGGCCATGAGCTACTTATACTTCTTCAATGAAACATGAGTAACTAGGCCTGTAGGACGACCAAGATGACTATTCAACACAATACAAGAAACTGACAGTATTTTCATTTATACTTTGCCATATTTACCTAAATGTTTGGAGATTTTTTGTTTGGAGTTTGTTATTTTTGACTGATCAAATATGTAGAAATCTCGAAAGCCTTTGGCGAGCTACTTGGAAAGGGATGGCGAGCTACCGGTAGCTCCCGAGCCACTGGTTGGAGATCCCTGGTATCAAATGTTACCTGTTCTTACATAATGTGTTATTAAGGTGTTATTACAAAAAGCATTTTAAGGTAAGGACCTTCTGAATTGCAAAATATTACATTTATAGATTTAGATAGTTGAAACATTTGCTACTGACATCAAGATATCAGGTATTTTTGTTCATTTAAATGGCATTGTATGCAAAAAAAACATTGGTCTATTTCTGGCTACAAAATATTAATGATGAGTCTGTTTTAAATGTGTGGTTTTATATTTGTTAATATGTTGCTCAGAGGACAAAAATATCTGTAAAAAATCTAATTTTGTCTTATTTTGTGGTGCAAAGTCAATAAATCAGGCTAGGAATTAGATATTAAAAAATCCTTTTGAAGCAAACCTTCAAAAATATTAAAAGACTGAAAAAATGTGGTGTCTGCAGGAGCATTTGTTTGCAAAAATGTGAGAAAAATGCATTTTGATGATGTGGCTTTTGAATTTACAATTTCCCATTTAACTCTATGGGGGGACCTTGAACCAGTGCAGTATTTAAACACATTATTGCGAGATTGAAATACATTGAGTTTTGCCTGCATTGTTTCCCCTTCCACCTACCACAAAGAAATATTTGCAATTTGTAAAAACTTACATAAACATGTAAG
The DNA here is from genome assembly GCA_900303255.1 of Lesueurigobius sanzi. NCBI lineage: Eukaryota > Metazoa > Chordata > Actinopteri > Gobiiformes > Gobiidae > Lesueurigobius > Lesueurigobius sanzi. Next base: position 16,670 of record OMNZ01054022.1, on the reverse strand, counting down.
ACTTTATCACAAACTCATGCCCACGTTCCCCTTCTAAAACAATCCCATTTTGTGTCGGTGACCGGCGCGCCACAAACAATGGCAGATATCAGATCGGCGCTCGCCCCGGAATAACAAGGGAGGGGCTGACAGACGGTGCGGGCCAGCCTGTCCCTTATCCTCAGACAGGCAGATGTCCCCTCTCACAGCCGGCTGCTGACCAGGGGAGAGGGGGCCGAAACAGGGAAACTGGAGAGCTCCTCGGGGGGGTGGGCTGGTCATTTGATGTCCAGTAGCACCAGGGCAGGCACTGATGCTGGAGGAGCCCAGGGAGCGCACTCGCCTCTGCAGTCTGTTACTGAAGTCTGGGCTGGCGGTTGGATGAGCGAGGAAGAAAGAGAGTGGAAGGGAGAGCAGTCTGTGTTCAATACAAAAGCAAGACATATTTGTGGGTGGGGATGGGAATTGATAAGATTTTATTGATATCAATACCATCAATAATTTTGCCTATTGATTCCATTCTCTATCGATGCCTGTTTTGTCTGTGTGTTGTGGGAAAAGCAAGGAATTCAGATGCTTCGCTGCTTTATTTTTTCAAGAAAAATGATTTCTTAAATAAAGAAAGGTCACAAAAACTCTGTGGCTCCTGTGGGTACAAAAGGTAAGCCCCTCCCTGACCCCCAAAATGATATTCATGTATTATAAATAAGTATCTAAGGATTTATCATAATAAACCTATTAACTGTAGTTTAAAACTCTTGCCGATGGGGAGTGAGGGCGCTCAGCCTGGCATCAGTCTAAAATATAATGGTAACATTTGTACTGCTTTTCAACAAGTGTCTGAAATTTAGCTCTCATTGAGTTTTACCTGTTGAGCAGAGGTCACGCTGCTGCAGCTGTAGCCAGGGGAGAGTCAGACACTTGTTCGAAGACGATCGACAACATGACATTTCTGTAATTTAATGCCATGATGGTGAGATGTTTACACAAGTTGCTTGTATCACCACCTTTGCATTACTATGTGAAAGTGTTGTCTTGTGTTGTAAAATAAAGCCACACTTTAGACCCCTCTTTCCCTCCATGTTTGCTTGCTTTCTTGGACGCACTCTCACACTGAACTCTGAGAATTACACCACGACGCACGCATGTGTCTGGCTCTACGCTACGGTACAGTACTTTCAGAGCTGGAGCATCGATAAGAGGGATCGATAATGAAGTAGACATACGGTTCTGAAGCTTTGCTCAAACAGAACCGAGTCTACAGTTCTCGGTTCCCATCCCTATTTGTGGGTATCATCAGTAACTCAAGATCTTGAGCTAGGTTTGGTCATTAGTACCTGGCTGGAAGATCAGCCTTTTGTGCATGTTTTACATTGAGTACTGCAGAATTGTAACAAATGTCCATCCATTTACTTCTGCTTTATCCGGGTCACAGAGGCAAAAGTCTGAGCAGAGATGCCCAGACTTCCTGATCCATTCACAATTCCTCCAACTCTTCCTGGGGGATCCCAAGGCGTTCTGAAGCCAGCTCATAGACATATACAAAGGTTCCCAAAGGCCTCCTCCCAGTGGGAACACCTCTTCAGGGCGGTAACCATCCGAAATAGATGCCCAAACCACCTTAGCTGGCTCCTCTCAATGTGAAGGAGCAGCGGCTCTACACTGAGCTCCTCTCTCTAAGGGCATACTGTGGAGGAAACTCATTTCCACAGCTTGTATCCATGATGTTGTCCTTTCAGTCATGACCTAAATCTCTTCACCGTCACATTATTGCTCATATTATTGAAACATATTTTTAAACTTATCCCTGTGAAGAATTCCGATGTTAGAAATGTTAGGGATGAGTTTGGACCACAAGTAACAACCCAAACCTTTAGTGCTCCCTGGTCCTGGGTATAAGTCCTTTAAGGCAATGGTTCTCAATATTTTTCAGTTGTGATCCCCATAACGTTTTCCATTCAAGCTACATAGAAAATATGCCTTCAATATGATCTGGCGACCCCTTGAAATTATCTTGCGACCCTCTGGATGAGAACCACTGCTTTAAAGTACTTTACTGTTATTTTTCAAGGAAATTCTTTACAGTGACTGTAGAAACTTACTCCACAAAGAAATGTCTTACTGTGCCGTGGCTCTGTGCCATCTTGTAAGTTTTGATTTGATGAAATTCTAAAAAAAAATACTTGACTAGAAGGTAAAATATTGTTCAAGGTACTTGGTGTGAAAAGTTAAACATGTACTTCTAAATTACTTTAAAGTATATTTCAATTAATTCATCTGAATTCCAATAGCCCCTTTGTAGTGAAGCACATGAATGGATTGACTTATGTATTATTAAACAAGAAGAAAAGGTCTGTTCTCTTCAAACTGGAGTGGATATGGAACAGAGTGATTTGACGAAATGTGTCATTTTGAATCAAAAACGTTGCAAACGCTTTGGCCCGAACTCGTTTCTAGCTCTCACTGTCCCTCCTGCACATTCTAATTGTTCAAGCAAAATCATTATATGCACGTTTCAAGCTTCACCAAAGCAAAGCAGGAGGGATCGCTCCCAAAATAAATTGCACCAATTAGATTCTACTTCTATCTTTCATTGCTCAGTAAAAAAATATGTGAAGACAAGGTGTGTTTTTGCTTTGTTCAGTCCATACTCTGTGGTGGTAACATTTTCTACAAACAAAAAGCTTTAATTATGCCTTTTATTGTACCACATTAAATATATATACAGAGTTGTGCTCATGAGTTTACATACGCTGACAGAATTTTAGATTTTTTGGCCATTTTTCAGAGAATATGATCGATGATTGTTAGTGGTTGTGTGAAGCCATTTTTTTTGTTTACTCTTTTCAAATCATAATGAAGCAGACACTACTCAAATGTCCCTGATCTAACGTTAACATGATCAGAACAACTGCCAGGAAAATTGTTTGGGCGCAAAGAAAAACCCACAAATAATTTCAGCTGAAATACAGGACTTTCTGTATACAAAAACCATTCCCTTCCGCTTCCCTTTCTGAAGAAAAAAGTGCAAACTTTAGATCCGGGACATTTGGGTAGATTCTGCTGTCATTATTGTTTGAAAAGAGTAAACAGCTTTTTTGACAATGAATGGAGTGGGAAAAAAGTCTTATCATTCATATCATCTGAAGTGAAATTAAAGCCTACCTGTACAATTAGGCTTCTTGTACCTTTTACCGCATAATTCACATTTCACCCACTGTACTGCGCCGTTGGACAACAGGACATCGCTTCTTGCACTCCGCCTTATTGAAATGTGCGAGGTGCAGTCGCCATGGCGCCGTGGCATATCACTTACCTGGCCCTTATTCAGCCTCGCCCGCGTTGGAGAGCCCTTTGAAGGCGACGGCGAGCTGGAGATGAGAGGAAACCATCTACCCGGGGATCAACGCGCCCAAGTGCCAATGTTTTAATTTAACACCACCGATGGCCGCTTCAGACGGACCCCGGACCACTCGCTCCCCCCCCCTGCCCATCCCTCCCTCCCCCGTGACCAAACCCGCGGTCAGGAGACGTTTATGAGCTGCATTATGACCGCGGCTACCATTGCTATTCTGGTGAGGTTGGTAGATATAGCGGCACCGATGGGGCATAAGCCAGGGATATGTAGCTTTCATCTTTGGAGGAGATTTGGAGAGGCTTGAGACCAGGGAGACTTCTTAATTCGCACTAATTCATTTGCGTTCCAGATTCCGCCGGCCGGGATAACCTGGGCATGATAATGAAGTCACAGGAGAGCGCGGTCCCTCGCCTTTGAATGTGCACAGAATAGACTCACCTCATCTTTCCTGTTGAAGTGCAGCAACGGCTGGTAATAAATTTGATAAGATGTATAACCACGTTGTGTTTTGTTCATTTCTCTTCATAGCGGGCTTTGGAACTATTTTTGGGTTATATTTGGGTGATTTATGTTTGAAGTGTATATAGTTTTCCCTTATTCTGGAATTTTATGGCTTTGGACACACCAGCGTTTTTTGGAAAAGTTTAGTGATGGTTGTTTCCTTTCTTCAGTAGAGTTGTATAATTGTGAATGTGTCTTTTATTTTGTTGCACCTATTACATCTATTTAACTATTTAAGATGAGACACTGCAGGTTTTTTCATACAGAGGCCAATTCTGAGGTTTTCCTTCACATTAGTTTTAAAGTGGACATATCATGTAAAAATAGGCTTAAAATCTTCCATTAGGATGTCTGTTTCTGTCTGGATTGATACTTTACATTTTATGAATTCAAATAATGCCTCTGTGAAGAATAGTAGTGCCAGGGCTGATGAGGGTTTGGCCTGGAGCGCCCCCTACAGCCAACACTGGGAATCACATGGTAAAAATAGACAGCTTTGAGTTAAACATGTGGCTAGTTGCGCGATGGAGGCTCTGTGTCCACGCTATGAGACAGAACGACTCAGAGCTGATCCAATATTGGATTATTGGCTTTAAAAATGTGGAGGGCAGTTTGGGGGTCTGGACAAGGACGTAGTTATTCCAGGAAGTAGAAAACAAAGCACTGCAGAGGTCAACTTGAAAGGATGAACGCAAACATTATTAAATGTGAATGAAGTGAAATACTGCTACTGTTATAAAAGCATGAAGAAGTCGATTTAGCGTGATATGTCTCCTCAAAGTAAAAATGACAAAACTCAACAGTTTGAATGTTTCCTTGTTTTGAATGCTTAAAGTCGCATTCACAAATACTGCCATGTTGAGCCGCACCAACAAGACGTTGTAATCCAAATATGGTTGTTTCCTTTCTTCCGTAGATAGATATACTGTATATACAGTAGTACGCAGAATAGTTGAACAATGCACAGTGACACCATCTGCAGCAAGTTGATGTTGTAGGTCTTTGGAGCTGGTCTGTGGGTTGACTGTGACTGTTCTCACCATCCTGCGCCTCTGCTTATCTGAGATTTTTCTTGGTCTGCCACTTCAGACCTGAACTAGAACTGTCCCTGTGGTCTTCCAGTTCCTCACAATGTTCCTCACAGTTGAAACTGAGAGCTTAAATCTCTGAGGTAGCTTTCTATATCCTTCCCCTAAACCATGATGTTGAACAATCATTGTTTTCAGGTCATTTGAGAGTTGTTTTGAGGCTCCCATGTTGCCACTCTTCAGAGAAGATGCAAAGAGGAGAAAAACTTACAATTGGCCTCCTTAAATACA
>OMNZ01054022.1:0-11493 GCA_900303255.1 Lesueurigobius sanzi | reverse complement strand
TGTTCCTCACAGTTGAAACTGAGAGCTTAAATCTCTTTCTGTATCCTTCCCCTAAACCATGATGTTGAACAATCATTGTTTTCAGGTCATTTGAGAGTTGTTTTGAGGCTCCCATGTTGCCACTCTTCAGAGAAGATGCAAAGAAGAAAGAAACACTTACAATTGGCCTCCTTAAATACCCTTTCTCATGATTGGACTCACTTGTGTATGTAGGTCAAGGGTCACTGAGGATACCAAACCAATTTAGAGTTCCAATAATTAGTGCTAAAGGTATTAAAATCAATAAAATGACAAGGGTGCCTAAATTTATGCACAGGCCTATTTTTGTTTAAATAATTCTTGCACACTTTCTGTAAATCATATAAACTTTATTTCACTTCTCAAATATCACTGTGTTTGTCTCCTATATGATATATTTAACTGGAATTTCTTATCCAAACAACCAATGATTTATAAAGGAAAATCATGAAAATTTACAGGGGTGCCCAAACTTTTGCATACCACTGTATATGAATAATCTTTATTGTCATTGCAACAAGTACAACCAAAATTTTGTAGTCCAGTTGGTGTATTCCAAAAAAAAAAAAGACTCATGCACACACTCATCAGTTACATTAGGCCTATGGTCGGTTACATTTGACAGCATTCAGTGTGGAAACTGCACTTGGATAAAAACTGCTCTTAAATCTATTTGTCCTGGTCTTAGTGGATCTGTACCTACTGCCTGAAGGTAGTATTTGAAAGAGGGAGTATCCTGGATGTATATACAGTACATACTCTATACATGTGCATTATGTTGCAAAACTTTAGAAATTCATTCCACTTTTGCAACAATATCTCCACTTTTGTAATACCTGCAGACACCACAGTATCCAGTCTTGCACTTAACAATATTTTGAAGGTTTTTCAGGGGGATTTTTAAATCCTTCTAAATATCTAATTCAGCCTCTCATTAATGGGGAATTAGATATTTTTCAGAAGGATTTTTAAAAATGTAATGGTGTGTTGCATTTTGATCCCAAAAAAAAACATGCTGTAATTTTTCACTAATAACTAGCTTATTCAAAACTAAACAAGATATCCACCCCCCCCCTCTGGAAAAATGTGACTATAATTTAGATCTTGCTACAGAAAATATTGTTTTTTTTTTGTTTTTTTTTAACCTACAATAAAAGGTTGTAATTGATGACTCTAAATTTCTTCTTCTTCTTTTTTCTTCTTCCTTCTCATTTTAAATTGTTTATTGTTGTGGACAGACATCATTTCTTCTTTTTCTTTTTTCTTCTTCCTTCTCATTTTAAATTGTTTATTGTTGTGGACAGACAGAGGAATTGTATGTCACAAAGCACAGTAATCAAAACTGTATTTGGTGTACGTAAAACAAAACAATGCATCTGTTATAGGTAGACCTCAGAAGGCATACGTTTATTGTTTACTGTATCAAGAACTTACTTGTCCCCAAAAGTTTGGGAGCTCTTACTTGCGAACGCACAGCAAAAAAACCTTTGCATATATGGCATTGATGCAACGCGAAAATAGATTTGTGCAACTTTCGATTTGTAAATCATACTTCATCATGAATATGTATTAGGCTGAATCCTCAATCAATAATTTCTACCCACCAGCTTATATAAACATGCTTTTTTTTCTACTCAAAAATCAAGAATCATCCAAACAATATATTATCATTACAAATGAGGCGCATGAAATTTACATTTATGGATCGTAACGCCACATTTCCAATACAACTCAGAGTAACACGGCAGACGGACTTACTGTAAAACCTGAAGGCAAGTGAAGAGTGCTGCTCGGCCAAAACTGGGTCTGGCCAAGAATGCCAAATTTGAGATTCAACTCTTGAGGCTTCCTACACCCACTTCTCAACTATTACTATGGCAAACTCGTTTTCGGTGAAGCACAAACCTTTCCAAGACAGAGAAAATAAGACTCGCATTTATAATTTGCAATTAATGTTTTTGAGGGAGACAGTTGATTGTGTGTGTTTATCAGATTAAGCTGGAACTGTGTGGGCTGTTTGTCCTTCAGGAGAACAAAGAACACATTTAAAACTTGACACAAAAACAGTATTAAATTAATGTGCATAATTACAATCTTAACCGTTGTTTCCTTTTTGTGTCTCCAAGCGAATAACAAGGACGGCTGCTCACGGCCTGTTCAGGAGGTTTCGTCAATTCAATGATCATTTTAATGATCATTTAGAAGAAGAAGAGCTTTTAAATGTCATATCATGAGTAGATATTAGGCTGACAGGTACATTTCTTATTCAAATTAACCAAAAGGACTGAAACTGGACCGAACCAGGTCTAAACCAGGACTAAATCTGGATGAAACCAAGTCTAAAACTGTACTAAACTAGAACTGAACCAGGGCTAAAACCAGGTCTACATCAGGACTAGACCAGGGCTAAAACTGAGTTAACCTAGTGATAAAGTAGGACTACACAGGGTCTAAACCAGGACTTAAACAGGACAAAAACTGGACTAGACCAGAGCTAAATCAGTGTTAAACCAGATGAAACCAAATGATGATGGAGATGATTTTCATTCCTTAAAAAAAACATTTTTTTTGGTTTGTGAATCACATTTTGTGCCACAGTCAATGAAAAAAGGCTACAAAATCTTTCACTTCAGTGGCCTTCTCTGGTGTCGTGCTGATTCTTGTGTCCATTTAGGGTAAATCTGCGTCAAATTGACTGAAAAACAGATCCGGCTCTTTTCACAGTTGAGATCCGGTTCGAACCGTTCACCTCAAAGAGCTGTTCAAAAGAGCCGATTCGGTCCTGAACGTCACGTCGCTAGTGGTGGTAACAGTTCCCCTTTTTTTGGGGGCAAACTGACAGAAGTTGCACACATCTTGCGCCAACGGACTTTCTGACCACCACCATTCACACCATACACCCAGACATCATTCACCCTGGTACATGTTTTAAGTGGAAGGGGAAACCAGAGCACCCGGAGAAAACCTACGCAGACTCGGGGAGAACATGCAAACTCCACACAGAATGGCCCCATCCGGCCCAGGAATCAAAGAACTAACTGCTGCGCTGTTGTATCACCTTAGAATATCAACACTTGTCCTTCTACAACATTGTATCTCAACCATTGTAGCTCCAGAATCCTCCTTCTACGTGTCATCCATCTATCCCAAGACCACATGGTGCCTTTCTAGAGTTTGCATGTTCTCCATGTATCTGCGTGCCTTGGTCCAGGAGCAACAGTTTCTTCTATATAACTTAATATGTGCAGTAGGGCAGACTCTGAATCTCTGTGGCACTTACATGTATTCATTTAACATGTATTTAACCAGGGAAGTCCCATTGAGATGAAAGGAATCCTTGACTTAAATAAAGGTCAAATTAATAAAATAAACATTTCACGGTTTGATATGATGTAAAAAATAGTCTTTCCACAAAGTTCTGTTCATTCAAGCAACAATTGCAAGGCCAAATATGAAATGAATTATCATTAGTAATTTTGGACAACCCTGCGACCCACTGAAAATGGTCCTTGAACAAACCTTTAGGTAATGAACAAACTGTTCAAAGTACCTCCGTCCAACAACATGCATCGATGGTTTATTATATTCTACTGTATTTGTATCAAAAAATGCATATGGTCAAGATCATCAGCATTGCAAACAAGTCTAATGTTTATTCAGCAGATTCTTACCCAGGATTTGAACTGGCTGCCCTGTTCAAATCCATAGACTGGATATTAGCAATGGTTTTGGGAGGTCCCCCATAGTGTTCGGTGCAGAGTCTGCAGACCAATGGAAGCTCAGCCATGCTAGCCGTGTGGCCAGCTCCCTTATTTAGAATAGGGCGAAAATAAAAATAACGAAAGGAAAAAATAGGATGATGTAGCTCATTTTAAGACAAACATGTTGAGGTAAAATGATTTGACTGTGTCCAATAATGACTTAAAGAGGGGTTTCAATAGTAAGTCCATTAGAGCAAGGAGCATCTGGTGCCAGTCCCCACTTCCTTCGAGCTTCAGGAAGTTGTAGGCTATAATTATGTCCAGAACTCATCAACCATTGTCATGCCAATACAATCTTTCATGGTAATTTTATATCATTTTTATTTTTAATGGTGCATCCTGACACTATTAAAACTGGTAAATTGAGCTCAGTTGGAAAATGCTCAGTTGATTTACTCTAAGAGTCCAAAGCAGTGGCAAAGTTCAAAATATTTGCCATGCAGGCAGAGAAAAATGCATCAGTGGGAAGAAAAAGTATTTACAGCAGCTACAACACACCACAGGCCAACAACATGGCAGAGCAACGATGCCCTCTTTAAAATGGAAATAAACACTAAACCATATCTTCTGATTAAATATATGAGACGTACGAGAAATATATGTTCCCAGTCCAATTTTGGTCTTTTTAATATAAACTGGAGTATAGTCACTTTCGTTGTCTGAAAATGTTTAAACCTGTCATTTTGCTGCCCCTCATGGCTAAACAGTGAATTGCAATTTTGATTTTTTGGTATGAAAGGTCCATGCCATCATAATGACCCATACGTGACCCGTAAGGTCATCATTTTGAAGTTATGTCACTGGCTTATGCTAATAGTTCATCCCCTTAGAATTATAAGGTTCTATCTGCGTCCTTAGTATAGAAATCTGTTATAGTCTTCAGAAGGGAACGAGAAAAGAGATGGAACCCTATCATTCTAGTTGTGGACATATAACACATCTGGTCAAACAAATGTCAATAAATGGAATGAGGAACAAGTAAGAGCATGTATTTTATCAGACACACTTGGCATCACTTTCACATGGACAACTTTTGTGGAAAAAATTCAGGACTATACTGCCTGTAGAGTCCATTGGGATGGGGCTGGGCGGGGCTTAATTCTGCCCCGTGAATAGCAATGGCTGCACAGTCAAGAAATACCAGAGCCAGCCAAAAAAACATGAGCATGTGACAACACAAATTGGTAATTTTCAATGTGTGGCTTTAAAGCAGCATAAAATGACATGCCGTTCATGTGCCACAGGATAATATGAGGCTTCGTGGACACTCAAAAAGTGGAAAATGTGTTAAGGACATGCTAAATGAAAAGGCATGTGACACCAGGCTGAAGTGACAAGGTGGTTATAGTGGCACACCGTCACACTATTCTTTGTTTGTCCTCATAGCTAGACACAACCGATTCATTTTTTCTTTGTGCCTCTTGACAGCCAGCTAACAATGAACATGGGCTTTCTTTTTTAGAGACTTTGGAGCTGCGCAGGGTTTAGAGAGAGAAGGAGGAAAAGCGCTGGTCTTTGGTCAAACTGCAGTGAGCTTAACGTGTGCTGCCGCTTGGGGAGTTTCAAAGGCTGGGGCTTTGAGGGACGCCGCCCAGAGCCTCCCGGTGCCAGGCAGACGAATGAAAACAGGTCCGTTGCCTTATTAACACAGTGCTTTCAAGCCCCTGTCGGGAATAAGAGCTCGTTGTAGAAGATGCAAATACACGACAATGTGGGTAAAGCTATCTCAGTAAAGCTACACATCAGAGCATAAGATGAATATTTTCTCCTCTCAAAGTATGTTGTTCCAAAACCCCTTCACCTTCACCAGTCTCTAATGGTCTGCGGCATGTTACTTATAATTTATGTTATGGGTTTGCTTTCCATCGTGTTTGAAGATAGAGACTACTAGGGCTGGGCAATTAATCGAAAAAATGAACGCACAAGCTCAGCCCTTATGCACCCTTATAACCCTTGTATCCATACTGTGCATGTCACTTGATTGACTGATGTTAAAATATAGTAAATTATTTTTTATTCACACCTGTTTTTGCATAAACATGTTAATCCACTCGAGTTCTGCTCAAAACTTCTAAATTTGAAAAAAAAAAATCTGTATTTTTCATTGTTTAATGGTAATATAACAAAGCAAAGTCTTGGACTGTGTAAAAATAGCACACACACAATGGCCCATTTTCCATATAAAATGTGAGTGTGGGCTGAAATGGGATTCACCTTTTATTACACCCTTGGTTATGTCAAAGTTTAGTAACAACTTTGAATTTCCTAGATTTTTAGGTTTTGTGAAATTGAGTTAAACTTTTTACTCCCCAATGTACTGTTAGTGGCCAAACATGTCCCCATTGACTTCCATTGGAAATCCACTAAAATGACACTCTGCCATGACACTATAAACATATATATTTTTAATTACTAGTAGTTTTTTGTGTTCAAAAGAGGTAAAAGTACTGTTTTTTATAGTTCATACTGAAATGTGATCATTTACAGTAAAAATAGACCAGTTTATAGGAGCCTATATTTCCCCATTGTTTTCTATGGGGCTCTATGGAGCAGACAGACTAACGCCGTGTCCCCACCGAACGCAGCGCAGGCTTCAAAAATGCTCGAAACGCCAGATTTGGACGCTCGTTTATTTTGAAGTCGATGCGTGTCACTTTGGTGTCACCAGAGACGATGCCTGTGACGCACGTCAGTTCATTGATTCCTTACGGTTCTCATGCACTTTGTCGGTGCCCTCACATTCTCTCCTTTCTGCACTCCTTCATATAGCCTATTTGTCCCAATGTACACTGTACCCTGCTCCTTCTTCGGCCCTCTGCCCATGAATGTATATAATGAGCCCAGGCTGTCCCCACTTTTTTCTCCCCTTCGGTGAAGAGGTGAGGGGAAGGGGAGAGGCGGGTGACCGAGCGCTCAACAAGAAGACAGCGGTTGTACAGCCACCGTAGCCACAGCGATTTATTTAGTTAAAATCAGAGCAGTTTTTGACTCACAGTGCGCTAAAACGGCAGTATGATTCATGTGAGAGCATAGACAAGATGTAAACGCTGTAATAAACGTTATGAGGAGAGAATTGTGACGATAGCTGTTTCTCCCTTGACCCTGCTTCTTCCTGGATTCAGTCAGCGAGCCTCTGTGATTGGTTGTTGTGCCGAAGCTCGAGAAGTTCAACATTTTCAACTTCTGCGTCCCAGGCATGACACACGGCAGATGCTAGAAACGCGAGAAAAGCTTGCAACGCGAAGCTCAGGACGCCCGTGACGCGCTGCATGATCTCTTGACGGCCCTTGATGCGTCACCATTCATTTTGAATGTGAACCCGACGCCCACGAAGCCTGCGCCGTGTTCGGTGGGGACGCGGCTTAATGCAACACCATAATGTAGTCTGCAGGGGATATACTGACCTGACAAAAGTGACGCATACGGCCCTAACAGGACATAAGGGTTAAAGAAAGCATTTCTGTCTTCAGTGTTGCAGGCCTGTACATCGGCTATGAAAGTTTGCTGAATGTCTCTCCCTACACTTCGCCCTCTTGCAATCCAATACGTTTTATATGGGCCAAGAAATAAAGAACAAAAAACATAACAATTTTATCGAAATGAAAGTCTCGATGTGCAGTCAAGCATATTGATCCTGGGCTATGTCTTCAAATGGATTTAGCCAGATGCACCAATAATGTAGAAAGGAGAGTAATTTTGGTGTCAAAATAAAATGTATCAGAATAAACTTTAGCTTTGTGGAAACACTCCTGCACAATTTATACAAACATAATTTAATGCTTTGAATTACTTTTAGTTATGAAAGGAAAATTGACATTTGTGCATAGAGTGGGGTCAAATCAGTACTTAACATCCCATTGACATCAGTTTTTTTTTTCTATGGCACCTGTTGCTCTTTATACAATGACATTTTTTCCCAGATTTTTATATTTTTGTGCCTCATTTGGTGCAGGGTCCTATATCACAGTGAATAGCAGAATCCATTCTCCCACTCTTCTGCCGCTTTTCAACAGAAGGCTCACTGTGCCATTGTATGGAAGTGGCTCGGCCTTGATAGAATGACCTAACATTTTGACAGCACAAAATATAAAGCAACTCTTTCTTCAGCAGTCATGGGAAAAGCTTTCATCAACGAAACGCGGCGTGGGTGTCGGAGGCCTATATGGTACTGTCGATGTTAATGCTGGCTTTCAGATTACATCACGACATTCTACATAGTGTATAAAATGGGCAGGCAAACTTACTTTGATTGGACTTTTTCTGTGGTTGGGTGAATATAGTGTACCGTAAACGCACACTCTTTTCAGTGGGGTGTGTGAAACTGTTTTTTTGTTGCTGTTTTTAAATATTACAAGTCACAACGGACTAACCACTGATTGGAAAAAACTCTCCTCCCCGCGCACCACCCCGTGGGTTGTTGAGAGTAACACTGCAAATGAACAAATCTGAACACGATTTTGTTTGAGCTTGGCTTGATGCGCCAGGTCAGGCTGATATCCCTGTGTATCAAAGTACAGAAGGGTATCATCCTGGACTTGCAAGGCTAATACAATCACCCCCTATAGATACAAGCGGCACCTTTCTGAACTTCCACAAATGGTTATTCGAAGCTGAAGTGAGGGGGAAACAAAGAGGGCAAAGAGCTACTTTCACGTATTTTGTGGGCAGGAGGCTACAGCCCATCCGGACCAGAACCTCCCGCCACAAGAAGAGCTTTTTCCCATCCGCTATTAAACCCATAAACACTTAATAACATTGGATACCTCTGTAAAAAGCGTCTTTGAGTGTCTAGAAAAGCGCTATACAAATAAAATGTATTATTATTATAAAAAGACCCATGAACTTAATAACTCTCCATCAGACTAATCAGACGAACGTAAACTGAATAACCTGTTCCTGCCATTTGCAGTGCTCTATTTGCACTATGTGGTATGTCCACACTCACATCTTCTGCTAATGTATCTGTATCTCTATCATTTGTAAACCATCTGTTCACCCATTTACGCTGCTGCCTTTTTTGCATTGTGCTAATTTGCAATCAATCAATTTATTTTTGTATCTCCAAATATCATGATAGGTGTCATTACAGACACAAAAAAACACAAAACAAACCAGTATCAAAAATATAATCAAACACGTTATCATTATTACAAGTTTATGTTCCATTTATGATTATGCTCCAGTATACCAGAGAAAATTCCTCGTGTGTTAAACCATTGACAATGGCCATAAAGACCATTCTGATTCTATACTACGCCAGATACAGAAACATGGAGAGGGACAAAGTGATGCAAAGGCCCAAATGTGTACATATAAAAGGGAATGCTAACTTCATGCTACATGCTAGCGGCTAGTTTTGAGTGCTGGTTTTTATTTTCTAGTGGACAATTTGACATTTTATGATTATGATTATGATAAAAAATAGTTCCCATAATTCCCATAACAGATTTCCTCCCCCCTCGCTATGTTGCATCTGTATTTACAGTATATGTGGGTGATATTATGATCAGATTTAAAACACTTACTCTAATCTGTGCCATAGCTCCCTTTTTTCTTCATAGCGTTTACTATTCCCTCAGCTTCATAGCGTTCCTAATGAGACAGATAATTTGTTTTGGCAAATTTGCTTGATCAGGGCTGAAACTGATGACTGAAGGCAGAATGACAGACAAGTGTATTTGTGGTGATATGTGCCTCTGACAGCGGCCTCTCCCTCACGGTTGAATAATGACAGACCATAAAGCACAATGTTTTTTAATATGTCCAACAGTGAATACAACTGCATCTGGAAGAGGATGAAGCATGAGAAGGCAGGGGGCACCTCAACACATTTGAGGTGTTCAGTCTGGATTTTGTGTAGGTTATGTGATTTTCAATTAGGCACAGTTTGCCTATGGCATATTTTGACAAACTCAGTCATTCTTCTATCTTTAACCATCTGCTTTACAATGTTTGTTAACCCATCTGAAGTATAACCTGACAGCTGTAATAGGCCTATAAAAGCAACAGATTCAATTATATTGGACTGACTTGATAAAACTGTACTACTCCCTCTGATGTTGCTTCTATTAATTCGTAATTAATACTGTTGATTTCCCTCCATTATTAAGTTATTAATCAACTAAAGAGAGAAGATTGGTTTGTTTTAACAGTTGTAATTGATTTATGAATGTCCTCTGTTGTAGTCATTATCAGTTATTTTTCACAATATTAGTGATATTTAGTTGTATGAAGTATAGATGAAGGATAGGTTTTTGGTTGTCAAACAAACAGCTTAGTATAGTTCAACACACACTGCTAGCTTCAACTAGTCAAGGCTAGGACTGGAGGCACCAAAAGTAGTGAACTAGGTTAATATTGGAACAAAATTTGGATAGGTGCATCGCTAATTTAAGGTACACTGTGTAACATTTTGGATTATATCTGTGTAAGTTCTCAGTTGTACAGGAGTTGTCCATCGCAGGCAAAGATTGTCCAGTCCTTATCTGTACTCTGAAATGTAGGACATTTCGTTCTTCGTCCAAAGAACTTCATCAGCACTGAGCAAACCTGACCGCTCATGGGTCTTTATGAAGAACCAGTAGGAGGAGTTTACCTGTAAGTCCCACCTCTCTATGTTCTAAAGATTGGAGAAAATCACCTTACCCTATTCACACATCATCTCTGCTCTTATTGTCTTCCCTGGAATTTGTTCTAAGGCTATTCACACCTTTCTATGGCCCTGCCCTGGCCTCTGACCCAGCCTCATTAGCATGACAGAGGGATGGTTCGGCCGAAGGATGATGTTGTTATAGACGGGGCTAAAATTTAAGTTTTTTTTAAAAACGAAGGATGATGTTGTTATAGACCATCTATTTTCATTTGCTAAAATCTTAACTTCACTGTCCTCAAATGAGTGATTGGTGGCTTTGAGGTGGAGATGCACAGCCGACTGAGGGCCACTGGAGCTTTCTCTGCAGTGTTGATCAAGCCTTCTATGAAGTAGTTGTTTAGTCTCTCCAATATAATGCTCTTTGCATTTTTCTTATTTGCAATGGATTGAATAAACTACGTTTTGTACATCCATCCCAAAGACAAAACCCAAAGCCACAAACAGAGCAACGTAGTTTATTCGATCCAAAAATATTTCCAAAATCTAGAGTTGTGTCCAGACATTGAAGAATGGATCAAATGGATTAAGATTTTCCACAATCTTACTCTTGTATTAATTCCAGCAAGGATCAATTCCCCAACTTTCTGTTTATTGACAAAGAGCTGACTTTCGCCATCAGCACAAATTAAAATAGTAACACACGCAATCTAAAAAAGGCGTTCGACACAGTCAGTCACAGCCTGCTTTTATCGAAATTACCATCTTTCAACATCTCCACTGAGGCAGGGGGCTGGTTTGCCTCATATCTTCAGCATAGAGAACAGTGTGTGAGAATTTCACAAGCCAAATCCCCGTTTCTTAACATTCAAATGGGTATTCCACAGGGCTCTATATTGGGACCCTTGCTCTTCAGTCTCTTGATAAATGACTTACCTGCATCCTGCTCCAGTGCCAGTTGCCAACTTTATGCGGATGATGCAGTTTTTTAAGCACCCGCCAAGTCACCAGAGCAGGCAGCGGATGTTTTGTCCGCGTGTATGGCTGAGGTGAGTCAGTGGCTTGTTCAAAATCATTTGGTGTTAAATTTAAACAAAACTGTATCAATGTGTTTCTCGATTAGAA
>OMNZ01054014.1:9354-19576 GCA_900303255.1 Lesueurigobius sanzi | reverse complement strand
GTGCGTTAATTTGATCAATAACAAGTGACTTCATATTTCTGATGCACTAAAATAGATCTGGTCATTAAAATCTCATCTACAAAAAGAGAAAACTACAAGCATATGTTGATTTTTGTCAATGGCACTTATCTGTTTTTGCAAATAAACTCTTCATATCTGGTCATAAAATACAGTTCCCCCCCCCCCAAAAAATACCGTTTGTCTCTAGAAGTGGCAAGTCCCCAAAAATGGGGACCCTCGGGCTTAAGGGGTTAAGCCTTGCATTTGTGTTGTACCATAAGCATTACTCTGTAACCCTTTAAAGCGGCTGTTAGTCCAGTTTGTTTTGGATTGAAACAGCTACTGGCCTACATCAGCAGAGATGGGTCACTGCTGGTTTCCGAGGCTGAGAGGTGACACCCAAACGCACAAATATACACTACAGACAAGTTCATTTAGATTTTACTAACAATTTGCTCAAATCCTATCACCTGTTCTCTCAAATGTCCACATTGGCAGTAAGTTGTAAAGCAAACACAGCCTGCTGTAACCCTGGTGTACCATAGTATTCTCAAATAAAAATAAATAAAACAACTTGTCCCGTAAAGCACGCATCACCGTTGTCATTACACTACTGCAGAATGTTTCATATTGTCTTACCTGTGTACCCGCTCATGCCGCTGCAGTGTCACCATTATGTGCACTGTTGTGGGTGAAATGTAGAAGTGTTGCCACAGGTTTGACCGAGAGGTGCGCTGCTTTCCCTGTGTCCTGTGAGTTAATGGATAACTCCTGTAACTAAGGTGTGCCCTCATTTGCCTGCTGTTCCTCTTTTCTAACCAATGGGAGGCCAGACCAGCGGAGGCAACGCAGGCCCAAGCAGGAAGAGCTCAGATATGACCATGTACTTTTAATATGGACAGGTGAGGAGACCAGTCTGACCAGTCCCAGTGCCTGCAAAGTAAACATTTGTTTATGTATGGGTTTACTGTATTGGCCACACTAAAATGATCCATGTAGGCTCTATTTTGTCGCAGAGAAACTGTATTTGAAACTACCTGAAAGGTCCTTGTGATGGCTTATTCAATTAAATAATTCCTTGTACTAATTCCTGGCACTACCACTGCCTGGTAGAAAAAGCAAGGGCATTTAGTGAGAGAATGTCCCACAAATGTTCATTCTTGCCTTACCTCCAGAAAGAAACTCTAAACGGACAGGACTTCAGGCGAATATTCAGTGGGAAATGAAGGAAGGACATAATGCAGTCACTAATGTAATGTACTCTTTAATGTATTGTACTATAGCACTGATTTGGACTTGATTGGAGACACGTGCTGCTGGGATATTTGAAGTGAGTCCTTGTAGGTTTTGGCTACGCACAGAATCTGACACTTCCCAAAATATGGGGCTCTCTCTGCCGCTTGAGTGCACAATTGACGCAAGAACCGAAAGAAAAAATGTACATAGCATAAACTCAGGTTCTTGAGTCATCATCTGTAGTGTACATAGCGTAAACAACAATACATTTGTAATTGTGGATATATTTCAGAACAGTATTTCATTTAAGCATTTTATTTCATGAATAGAAGACATATTTATTGAATAGTTGTAAAAGAAAAACATCTCTTCGTTTAACAATAGAATAGAAGCCAAGTCAATAGCCCAGGCACATGGACAAATAGCATCTGACATCTGAGAGGCTGGGCTTTATTTACTTATGTATTTATTTTTTGCACAAAATCTTTTATTCTGTCTCTCTTTCAATATAGACAAACACAAGACAATCACAACTTTTTCCACAATTGTGAAGTTAGTGTTTTGTGGCTGGAAATGCACATATTATTTTAATGACATAACTACCCTTACCCTTTATAATAAGGGTGCATGAAATCATACATGAATTCATGATGAATTCATGGATTACTACATCATGACTCATCAGGAATTAACATGACTTCATGTTCTTTCATAGAACTGTGATGAATGTACATGGAAATGTATATCTTTCCTGTCCATTTGTTATTCTGGTACATATGCTGTATATAATTGTATATGTAGGCTATATAATTGTGTCCTAATAGTTAAAAATGCAAATGGACACTACTTTCGTATAGAGGACGCAATCATGAAGTCATGAATGAACTAAGGATTAGCTAATGATGAGTTCCTTTCTACAGTTAGGTGTAGTTTGCACCAAAACATCAGTGAATTAATGATGAAACATTATGTTCATGCATGAACTTTGTAAACATGATGAACTCTTTTTGGTGAATTCATCATGATCTTAGGATCATGATATTTTAACAAGATTCCCATGTACATTCATCATATGAATTCATTGTTGAATCTTTGCCTGAATTCATCTGTGAAAGAATCTGAAGTCATGTTAATGCCTGATGAGTCATGTAGTAATCCATGAACTCATCATGAAATCATCATGCATTCATATATGAATTCATGCATGAAATCATGTAATTCATGAATTAATTGGTAGATTAATTGGTAGATTAATCTGCCCAACACTGGTAGAAGTAATGGTATTTTTTAGTTCACTATAGTTGAATATTAGTAGCAAACTAGTGGTGCTGCATGATGTCCTAGGGCAGTGGTTCCCAAAGTGGGGGCTACGGACCACTGGTGGGCCTCAGAGGTACTACAGGGGGGGCCTTAAAGCTTATATGCATAACATATGCACTTATTTTGAAGGAAATGTTTATGTATTTGTTAAATTGTATCACTGGGAATACAGGGAACTATTAGTAAAGGCGATCCAGTCTTTGGGTATGGCTGTCCTAGGGGTTAGTTCAAACAGCACATATTCTAGGCTCAATGCTGGCCTCGTATTGTGTCTTTCCCTTCACCATTTCACCAACATTTCACGCTGTTTACTGTTCTGTCTAATGAAGCCTAATGACCAAAAGTTGTTATACCAACCACCTTACACCAAAAACAATCTATTACATTCATTCAACAATTTCATGAAATTCTTATTATTTGCCAACATTGCATCTCGCCTTAACCACGCCCACCCGTCTATCCCTGGGATAAGAAAACAAGTTGGTGGCGACAAGGACTTGTGTTTACTTAAGTCCAGGCTGAGCAGGCCAGTGCAGGCTCTGAGAGGAAAAGCACGGTGACCATGAAAACAATAGGGCCACTTCCGGAGCACTCCGCAGCACTCTCTGCCTCTTCACAAGTGTGTCCTCCCTCCATCCCCGTGAGGGACGGGCCTGCTACAGGATGGCTCTGATCTGTGTCTTAGGTCACTCTGCTGGGAACAGGGATGGGTCAGGATAGATGACCGTAAAATGTTAAGTCAGCAATGAATGAAAGATGTACTGTGGTTCTTAGTTAGGATTAGCAGGAAATCATATTTTATAGTTTTGCAATAAAAACGACCAAGTACCTCCCTGTTTAATGTAATCCAATAATAGATAACAAAGCTGGTACATGGTCTCTATTCAGCGTACAGTTTGTGTCGGTCCCAATGGTAAAAGAGCCAAAGTTGGGTGCATGCATTGTTTATTTTTTTATTTATTAGTATCTCCATTAGGTGTACCCTTAGGCCTGAGCTTCCTGGGGTCCTGTTTTAAAACAATTACCCTATTTTCCGGACAATAAGTCACACTTTTTCTCATAGTTTGGCTGGCCCTGCGACATATATATTAATTAAAATGTTACGTTAACAAACCAGACACCTATTCAGTTCGTTGTTCATGCTTTTTGTAGCTGAATAATCAATGTTTTATGAATACCGCACACCTAGAGCGTTGGAAAGACTATTTTTCCAGAGTTTTTGAAGGGGCTCGTGTTGTTGTAAGATGTCGATGTGCATTGTCTTCAGGATAAATATTCTTCAGTGGTCATCTGTACTGTAGTTGAAGTGTAGGACGTTTCGCGCTTCACCCAAAAGCTTCGTCAGTAGCCCTGAGGAATTCTGGACACAGGCAGACTTTATGTAGACCACTGGGAGGAGTTTACCTGCTCAGGTCTCTGTGGTGCATATGTGTTCAGGTGTGCTTTGTGATTCCGACTTGAGGTGAGTTGATTTGCGAGCGACTCATAAAAGGCTGTGTTTCGTAAATTTAAGGAGAGAGACTGCAGACAAAAAAAACATTTTCAATATTTAGGTTTTGGGCCAGTTTGCTCTTAATATGTAAACCATTAACTGGAAACAAATAAATTGCCAAATTGCTACAAAAAGGAGTGTAATTATTGCACTGACTCAACATTTCCCCATAGAACTATTATGGGAAATTGTAACTTCCAGTGACCATTTTCTCACATTGTAGCACAACATCTCCACTTTAGTAGCTCCAACAGACTCCAAACTTGTACTTTTGAACTAAAATAAGTAATATAAATGTGCAAAGTGTGAATGGCAAGACCTGAGGCACTAAATATGATGCATCATGTTTTATTGCAGAGACAAAAACTGAAAATGTCCAAAGCAGTTTGCCAAAATAGCATTCTTCACATCCTTTCGCTTCCATTGAGCTCGGGGCTTTGGTCGCAGTGGGTGCTCAGGTGATTTTTGAGTTGATATTTGTAGGTAAATGCTTTGTTACAGGTCGGACAGCTGTAAGGCCTCTCTCCAGTGTGTGTTCTAATATGTTTGTTGAGGTCAGACTGTTGTGTAAAGGCTTTGTTACAGGTCGGACAGCTGTAAGGCCTCTCTCCTGTGTGAACTCTAATGTGTCTTTTTAAATTATATTTTCTCCCAAATCTCTTGTTACAAACTGAGCACTTGTGCTTCTTCTGCTTTGCTCCGCCGGGTCCCGTCTTGTCTCCAGAGACAGTGGTCTCTGGTGCAGACTTGTTTTGGGGGGACAGTTTGATGGCTCTGTCTGTGGTCTGGACATGGTTGTAGTGGTCTCCATCGGCCTCTTCCTCTTCAGTTTTCACTCTGACCGCACCGGACTCTGGAACAGGCCTGAAAAATCATATGACAGTGCATTTGAAATATGAAAATGAAGTGCACATGACAGATTTCAATCATTTTACAATTTAGTTTGATGGATAATATTTGTGGCATGTTTTAATCAAAAGTTTTACACAAGTTGGCAATTTTAATGATGAAAAACTGGGGAGGAACATTATAATTAAAATTATATGTTTGTGACATAGATAGAGGTAAATTTCCATAGGATTCTGACTTGGTATATATACAGAAGGACCCCATTTCAACTGTATTTGTGTATGGTAAATCTGCTTTTAGTCTGCCAGAAAATACCCAAAGAGAGTGAAAAATAGTGACTCCCATAACAAGCTACAGAAGACTACACCACTGGTAAAAACTGATTAACTATGTGTGTAAATGTGTTATCTATGTCTTTGTGCAAATGTCATCTAATGTGTCATATGCACTTAAATGAAATACTTCATAATAATTGTGAGTGAAATATCAGTGTGCCATGTTGTGAAGTGTTGGAGCCTACACTGGCAGCTGGACTTCCTCCTGAGTGATGCCCTGTTCCTCCGGCTCCTCTTTAATCCAAGCGGTCTGGGTAAAGTCCTGGTTCAGACCCGGGACTCTGCGGCTCTGGGCCTGGTCCAGGAGCCTCTGTTTCCTCTGGTTCTCCTCTTCGGCGCGACGCAGTTCCTCCTCGTACTCCGCTCTGGTTCTTTCAAACAGCGCAGAGAGGTCTTCAGCCGCCGCGGCCACTCGCTCGTCCACCAACGCTCTCAGGGTTTGGATTTTAGACATTTTCACAAACTATGAAAGCTTCAGCCCTAAACAGAGATGAGAAAACAGTGAGATTTAACTCTAAATATGTCAAATCGTGAGCTGTGGGTTTCTCTCCTGTCGACATAACTAGTACTGATTAGTGACTGGGATTAAATGTCAAAAATGTACTTTTTTGACCAAAATACACTGTTTACTGTCAACAGGAGAGTCATCCATAAAGTTAATTTAGCGAAAGCAATATAAAACAGCATTTTAATTTGTCAAATCTGCTTTTTTTCAGTGCAACAAAACAATCCCACTCTCGAGGCTGTAACTTCATCTCAATGTCGTGATTAAAGCTTAAACTAACTCTGGGAAACGTTTTAGACAATCTATCACGTATGGGACGAATAAAACAGAGGTCTTACCTGGAAAATCTCTCAAAATCACAGTCAAGATCATTCACCGAAAAACACTTTTGAACTGCGTTACCACGGTTACAAACTTTAAAATCAAATAAACAGAAATACACTGGGGTTTCAGTAGATTCCAAGAGAATCCCTTTCAAATCCATACAAATATGAAGAAATCGTATTTTATTATGACGGTAGTTGAAAAAATAGGTTTGAACATAAAATAAAAACAAGTGTATATTTTCAGAATAGTTTTTACAACTATTGAGTAATTTCAGTAATCATTAGTTTACAGGTACAATACAAAAATTACACATTCAACACATTTCTTCCTTCATAAGATCCACTCTAGATAGATAGATCCCCCTGTTCTTCAGACCAGATTTTGACCTCAGGGACTTTCCTTAGTCGTGTTTACTATTTTGTCTTGATCAGAGCTGAGGAGGGACCAAGGGTTAGGGCTCTTTCTGAAGGAAGATGGGACGGCTGTGGAAAGTCCTTTCAAGAGCCGGGGGAAATAACAACACGTGCTGCACCGTATGCAACAATGGCTCAGGAAGGACATTTTCACAAACACATTTATAAAGGACCATCAGCCCGGCGACATCAGGGACATCAGTGCACAATCCCAGCCGCTAATAATGCTGAGGTCTGTAATAGAGAGCTGAGCCGTTTGGGAAATATCAAAGTGCAACATATAGATTAAGTTCACTGTGTACATTTTAGTATATTTAGAAGCATTTGAGACTTCACGGTCAAGTTCTTTGTTAACTACTTTTTCAAGGACGTTTGGATCTTTATGGGAATAAAACACAATTGTGTCATTGGCAAACAAGATTTTTCAGTGTTTATCTGAGGCGTTAGGAAGATCATTCATGTATAACAAGAATAACAATGAACCCAAAATAGTGCCTTGAGGTAAACCGCACTTTAAAGGAAGTGTAATTTCAGATCGATTATTCATATTCTAAATAAATGAGACACCTCACTCCAACTATGTTTGCAAAAGAAAGTGGACAGTAATTTCTTGAGGCACATACTGTAACATCTGGGCCTTGATCCTGTGCATTTCTGGGCATCACTGGAGACAGGGTTTTCAGATCTCTGCACCTGAATTGCAGCATTCAAATGTTTATTTTCCTATTCAATACAAAGACGTGCACCTGGCATTATCTCATGTTGCATGTTGTACGGATGATTGCCCAATCAGAGAGATCAGAGAAACACGTGGTCTATCAAAACAGACGCCGCGGCTTACCCGGGTTTGAAGAACTGAAAAGTAAGAGCACCATCTGCCAAATCAATGAGTGAATTGCAAATTTGCTTCTGGGCTTGGATCGAAACTAAACTTGTCGGAGTAATTATTTACTGTGACCTGGGACACATGGACTCCTGCTTTTGAACAGAAAGTAGGAGTGGCTGGCAGGTCAGGCTACTTTATAGCCTCACTGAAGACCTGACATTTTTTACAAGGCGAAACATTTTTAAGAATCCACATCTGGAGATCTGAGGCTCGGGGTCACACACCATTCCACACATCTGTTTTTAATCTGTCAAACTGATTCAATATCAGGATCTGTTTCATGTTCAATATACATTTTAAGAAATTATCATTCCTTATCTACGGCTGTAAAACAAAATTAAAGTATCTCTTCTGTCTTTTTGTCTTCTTCCAGCTCTTCTGCACTCCAGCTGTGGTGCATGGTGACCCAGTTTCTCTGCACAGTTTGGTGAGGTTTCATCTCATTTCATGGGGTATAGGAGATTTCTGGCAGAAGTAAAGAGAGTCAGCAATGAACAGAACTGAATGGTTTGGACACACATAAACAACACATGAAGATGGACACGTGCTTGTTTCTGTTGTAGCTTTGCCCATTTCTGCAGGTGGATCAAACCGCTCTACTTCATCGAACAGGAATTTAGCATGAACATTCAAATAGACAGTCAGGAATATGGATACTTTGGTCATTCAGTATCCATCTTTAGCTTAACCTCGAAATTGACCAGTAACAGTTGGGCAATGTAAACTCAAATCATGCTTATAGACACAAACTGGAGTTCCCATGTTCTTCCCGTGTCTGCGTAGGTTTCCTCCACTGCTCCAGTTTCACCCACCACTAACAATATGCATAATAGGATCCCCTCTGGGCCCAGCGTAAAAGAGACCCTTCATTTCAGTAGGACAATGTCAAATACAAAAACATAAATAAGTGACGGGCAGATTTAACCAATCACAGTGAATTGTGAACTTGTGAGAAGCAGCAGCACTTAACTAATGATATAAAACTGCTAGCTGTGCAAGAATTGTGATGAAATTGAAATAATGTATTTATTTATTTTATCAGATCATTCACTCCTCCATCCAAGAGCACATTTTTGGACTTCACACAAATACAAACTGACAGGCTATTGGACTTTCTCTGTTTTGACATAAATCATGTGGGAAATGCTGCAGGTGTTGGTTAAGCAACA
The DNA here is from genome assembly GCA_900303255.1 of Lesueurigobius sanzi. Lineage (NCBI taxonomy): Eukaryota > Metazoa > Chordata > Actinopteri > Gobiiformes > Gobiidae > Lesueurigobius > Lesueurigobius sanzi. Next base: position 11,044 of record OMNZ01054014.1, on the reverse strand, counting down.
GCAGGATGTGGTGAAGGACTTTCAAACATTAGAAAAAAAGAAAATGTGATTTTGATTTTTTCCGTTACAAGATAGATTGGCTTAAGAGTCACAGTAATTCAGCCTGTTTTATTTGACTAATTTCTGACACGGTGGCTGAGCAGTTGGCACTCTTGCCATACAGCATGAAGGTTTTGCGTTTGATTCCCGGCCTGTGCGGGCCTTTCTGTTTGCATGCTTGAGAGGGCGAGCTCATTTCGTGAGAGTGGCAGCTTGAGTGGTGGGTCTTGTGATCTCATGCCGTGGAACCTGCCGCAGCCACAAATTGAGCTCACCCTTACTGTGTCTGGATGGGTTTCCCCCATCACCCCAAAATATGCACATAGGTAAAATCCTCCAGCCAGGTGATTCTGACCATTAGCCTGGCACAAGGCCTTAACCTTATTGTGAATATTAAGTCATTTATTTTGTTTTTCTGCATTGTCTCACTTAAATAACTGTCTACCATTATATGCTGCTGGCTGCTTGACTAAACACATAAATCACTATTGCCCACACCTTGCAAAGGCGCATGTCCATTTCAGAGTTACTAATGTTGCCAACCCAAATTTGCACATTGCAACTTTCATATATATAGCACAACACATTTTAGTTTTTAGGTTCACTGTGAATAATGCATATTAATATCTTTTAAAACATACAACTTCCGGGCTCCAAAGTCTTTCTCAAGAAGGACCAGTGACTAGTTCTAGCCTGGCCAACAATCCTACACACTTTTCTTGTTCTTCACAAAGACGTGCTTGAAAGAAAGCAGGATGGTCTGTGGCTGGCCAGGCTAACTTCTACTACTAAGTAGTAAATTGTTTGTATTGTATGTAGCAGTTTTGGTGAATGCGCTAATGGGGATCCTTTCAATATACATAATAAACATAGACTACTACATGAGAATGGCTTTGTTGCAGCCGATACGTGTGGAAGAAACCAGAAACATTTTTAAAGAGTTTTAAAAGATTTTAATATGCATTAGCCCAGTACAATAAAGGCTTTTTTAGAAAATGTAAATAGAGAATTACTGTTGTGGGAGGAGTGCCTTGGTTCTTTGTTTTTTTTTCTTGGATTTCTGTCCCGAAACACCAAAGAGCACCTTCCCAAAAAAGCTATTTTTGTGGTACTGACTTCCCGAGCACTTTGTTTCTAGTTTTTCTCACAGTAAATATATTTATTTATTTGTTCAGACTAATCTGGTCATTTTGAGGGCAGCATTAAAATAACAAATAATATAAATTAATAAAATAAAAATGTGATAATTCAGGTATTTGGTATGATTCAACCTGACTTCCTCTGCTGTGAATACCTCCATGTCTTTGCCACTCATGGGAACGAACACTAGAGCCTGCTGAGCTTGTGTTGAAGGGACTCCCCCCCGCTCTTCCCTCACCCCCTCACCTCCACAGGGCCTTTCCTGCCGGCGGGCCGAGTCCTGCACTGGCGCTCCGTCCACTTCCTGCTCACACATATCAGGGCCGCGCAGCAGTGCCTCTTCCTGCAGCGGAGTGAGCAGACTATGTGGACACTGCCGCAGCTCATCCATCTCTCTCTCGCTCCAGGACTCCGCTTCACCGCATACTTCAGGACTTACTAATATATTATCACGGTCCAACACTCACTCTGTCAAAAGTGTGGGAGCACATGCAGCGGACACTTCCAATCT
>OMNZ01054008.1:0-13315 GCA_900303255.1 Lesueurigobius sanzi | reverse complement strand
GTAGCTTACACTGTTTTTCTTGTTGTGTATTTTTATGTGTTCAGGCGGCTGTTTTCCCTTCTGCAAACAAATTTACCTTCGGGTACTAATAAAGAAACCTTGAACCTTGAACCTTGATATATATTTATTTTTTCCAGAAGTATTATTATTATCTTATTCCTTGCTTGGTTAATTGAGTTGTGAATAGTTTGGTCGCAGTATAATATATATTTGTTGATACTTTGTGCAACATTTCATCACCAAACTATAAAATAGGGTAAAGGTGGGAAATATATCATATCCAAGATAATATCGAAATTGGTGTTTGGGAGATATGCAAATATTCAATGTTGAGTATATCCTCAATGTCAAGGAATGAACATGAACATTTACAAAAAAGTCTGTCAAAAAATACTCTAGTATGGCCTACTTGATGTGCAAGTTCTCAACATATGGTTTAATAGTGTTTTTTCTGCACTTTTGTGTTTTATATTATCTTTTTGACGACACTGTGACCTAGATTACGATTTTGTTAAGAATTTGCCAGTACGTTTTTGCACGTTTTTAATGGTTTGCAAAAATATCACTTGGTTATTGTTATGAAGAAAGTCCACGTAAATATCGAGATATATTTTTATTCTTAATATCGCCCACCCTTAAATGTATGTAAAAAGCCCAACTTGTAGTTTAAAAGCAAGTGCTATGTCTTTCACGTACGTGTACTTGAGATCCAGAGTGTGTTTGGTCAATACATATGCGATTCATTTGCACTTTTCAGAAATTGTGGGTTAACGCGCCAACGTTGATAGCCCTATAGTTTTGAATTCCAAAAAACAAGTCACAAAAAAACTGAAAAAATATATTTAAAAACAAAAAGATATCCAAAATTCCCTCAGAAAAGAATCCAACAACTTAGATGTATTATGTAGTAAACCCATATGGGTTCTATAGACCTACTTATGGAATGATTGGACACTTCTTTGTTGAGTCGGACTATAGCGGCTTCAGGGTCGCGCTGGGAGCTGCAGGTGTGTGGCTGTCCTTTCCCCCATAAAACCCCAAAGCGACACTGTGGCCGTCTTTTGATGCGTCCATACACTTGCACTACAGGAAGTGTCCCCATTTACGGCCTATACCTGACGTGTCGACCCCCACCCTCGCCACCCCGCGACACCAAACCACTGTTTACTTGTTGTCTAGCGCGGTTTATGGCACATACCCAGACAGTGCTATTAGGCAATAAGTGACCAGACAAAAAAAAAAAACCCTCAACAGGCCCAGCCCCAAGCGGAATCCAAGAGGCTTTAGGTGAGAAACTCATTCACATACAGAAAGAAAATGATGTGAATGAAGGCGTTTTGTGTGGAGCGCAGTGGGTGTCTGGCGTTCAATGCCAATGGTCCAGATCTGCGTAACTTGTACCAAAGTCACGTCTGTGTTAATGTTTCCCAAAATGGCGGCTCATAGGACCAAACCGTGCGTCGCAGAGTTCTGTACACATATGAGGCGTGACCAAACATTTCACCCATTAAAGTTATGTTTGGTAAAATGTCCCATTGGTTTTAATTGGCGAGATTACGCAACGCGGAAGGCCAGACGTTAGAATGAAATAAGTTGAAAAATGTTGGTCAAATATGAGCAGCTACACCTTAAATAATCGTTTTGTTAAAACAATGGCCTGAGATTATTTTTTTTTTGTCGAAAATTAGATTTTTTTTATTCTATTCAAATCATCTCCAAACGCAGCTAGTTCTAGTTACCACTCTGTTTTATAAACCAAAACAAGACTCTTCTGTATATGCTATCTCCATGGTCTGCGTAGGCTCTCAGTCGTCCAAGAATTTTCTAACGCCGTAGATATTTAAATATGGAGTTGATTGATTTGAGGAGCTTTGCTTCTAGTTTCAGAAGCTTCCTCTTGCTTTCCTAGTTAAAACGTAAAACTTTCTTCTATGATGATTCTGAGGTGTTTTTTTTTCTCTCATTTTCCAGCCGACAAAATTTCACTTATTTTGACAAGACAATGATTTTTTTTTTTTTTATATATATAACTTTTTCAAATTAGGGGTTGATAAAAAATATGAATACATTCCAAAACATTTACCTTTGTCACTGAGATAAAAAAAAAATAAAAAAAACACTTTAATTTAAAAGTTGTGATGATAATAAAAAAGTCATATTTTTTCATTTGGGTATAGCATTTGTATCGTGAGACGGAACAATATTTGTTCTCAAAGTGTAAAATTTCAAAATGAAATATTGTAAAAAATCTCATTTTATTCAGCGTTAAATGCACATTGTAATCAACCAATAATTCGAGAACAGTATCCATTCATTCACCGGAAAGATGGATTCAAACAGTGAATCCGTGTTTAGACAGTGTTTGCTCTGTTTGCAAAGTGTAACAGTGTAACAGTCATTTTCAGTTAAAATGACTGAAATTAAGACGAAGTGAAGTTTACTTGAGTAAATCTGGCTCAAATTGACGGCACGCATAATTATTTCAATCAAACAATGGCTCATTTCTTGGTTACATTTGCAGTGGACAAGATCGTTGTTTAAAATCCAAATTAGGTGCTTATTCTGCAAATCAACTCTAAGCTTTAAATCCTATGAACAGAAGATCAGTTTGCATTTCACGGTATTGTAAAACACTGACGTCCGGACTACATGGCCACAGGCAAGAATACATTATCTGTGCGTAAAACGCAACCTTTTAGCGCACTCAAGGCTACAATAGAGACCCATTGATTACTTTTTGTTTGTTTTATTTCTTTTTTTTACCCAGATATCAGCTATATTTGAAGTTGAAGTGCATACTAGTGTGTCTGAGCTTATTCCCTGCTCGCAGATGGTGTTCACTGCAGCCTGCGTCAATGCAAAAGTAATTAGCGAGGAAGTCCATCCGGGGCACAACGCGCTGGAGGACCACCACTCCTCGTCTCTCTCTCTCCCTTCCCCCGAACTTGAAGTCGACCGTTCAGACTCAAGCATTTGGCTTTGAGGGACTACACTCCAACTCTAACAGAACTATAGCGCGCGTAAAAATATACCATGACAGGAAAAACGCACAGTAAATCACAGATCTTTGAAATGTGAATGCGCTGATTTTTTTTTTTTTTAATATGTTGCTCCACAAACGCGAAATAGTCACATATGGTTGAAGAATTTGTAAGTAAACAGTAATAAGTCTTACCTTGGCCCAAGCGTGATCTGTTTGAAAGTCCCCAGCCGCTGACTTTGACATCATAGGTGGCCATTCGCTTATCACGCATGGTGTTTTGTGGTGTCTGTCTGGCCCTGAGGGGAGAAGAAGAGTCAGTGTAAGGGGGGAAAGGCCCCACAGCCCCGCAGAATACTATGGCGGCTATAAAACCGGCAAGTCTGCACTCCAAGCACTGCCTTTGGTGTTTTTTCTCTCCACCGTGCTCAATTACAGCCTAAAAGCACAACTCCAGAATTCGTGTGTGTGGAAAGAGCTAGAGGCGGGGCGTGCGCGCACAAAAAGAGACTTGTTGTTTGTGTCCTCTGCGTCCAAATAAAACTAAAGGGAAAGCAGAGCAAGGGAGTGTTACATGCTTTTTATATTTTAGATACATAACAGTTGGTGAGATATTTTTGAGCTTAGGTTTCACACATGATGTGCCGACTGGCTGGACTACTATGGAGGCTGCTGGTGGTGGGATAGTTGCTTTGGCTGAGTGTGGGGCCACTTCCAGGCCTCTGAAGAACCTAATCCCGGCTCAGCTCGCCCTCATTCACAGCACATTAGAGTCAGGTTGCAGAGTCGAGGCGCAACAAGCTCCACGGTGGGCCACTAAACGCAGAGCCAGGGAATTTGCGCGGTGACATGTTTATCAAATCAGATAACTCAAAGCCCCATGAGTCTCAAAACAGTCCATATAACATCAAGTAGGTTTGCAGACGGAGTATTTGCGAAGCTCCGACCCTGCAGCATGACCATAGATGTATTTATAATTTAATATGTAAATAAAAACCAACGATGTCCATGCACCGCGCAACATTATCTAGTTTCTGTATTACGCGCCATTACGCAAACACCCATAAGCGCATGCAGGAATATGGAACAGTGCTCTAAATCGTAGAATGAATTATGTGCCAAATGTTATAATATTTACTGTAAAGTTATTATCTTTTGCATCAAAGTCTATTTGGAAAATATATTTTCTTTCACGCCAGAAGAAAACAGTGCGTAAAAGTCTTTCGCTTGCTAAGGCACGGCGGGCCTTTAAAAATCAGTTATAGGCTCTATTAAATGTTAATGTGAAGGGAAACAGACAAGATAAGCAAACAGTGTTAAATGAGCAATTTTATTATTTGAAAATAAAGTACTTGGTTATTTCAATGTGTGAGTTATAGGATTGTCTATCGCTGAGATTATTTGCATTACAGATCCACACATGTACATATATTCTTGTGCAAATGTTTATTTTTGTGTGTTGATCTGCCGGTTCAGTTTAGGTCATCTTCTGTCTGTATCTTGTCTCACTCTGATGCGGAGCCATTGTGGCTGGAGTTGAAACATAAGCCGCTACTTTGAACATGACCCTGATAACCAAATGTCCAGCAGAGCCAAACGCCGCGCTGTAAAGCACCAAATGATGATGACTCAGACCTTTCTAAAAGCAGACATGCAGATAAACGGGGCTCTTCCTCCCTCAATAAAGACTACGGCCATGTGACCAGTGCTTTTGTCCACAAAGGCCATAGTGGTTATTACCCTTATCACCCAAAGAGCAATCCAGAGGAAAAGACAATTAACCAGTGAGCTATACAAGGGAAGCACGCACGCAAAGCAGTGCGTTTTTCACATTATTTTCAAGTTTAATTAAAGCATAAGTGTAACTTAAATGTTTGTTCACAGAAAAAAGAAACACACAGTTAAAAAGTGTTAAAACAATTGTTATAACATTTGTGCAAAACTGCCTTCCCATTGTTTGTGTGTGCAAAATTCTTCCCCGTTTAGATGAAATGACACAAAATAGTCCAGGGTATACAGTTTCATAGTGCCTTGGATTAGCATTGTTTATAACCATGTTTTTTAAAACAAAGAAATTCCAAGCAACGCTTAAAATGTTCTTTGCGGGAAATAGGATTTAGTGCGTCAAGCCTGAAAACGTATTTAAATGTTCTTGTGAGTTTCTTTTATTCAGACACTAGGATTAGAAGTGTTGTTTCTTTACCTTGACATGTTTCAATAATAGTGTCTGAATAAAAGAATCTTTGAATGTTTTAAACAGCCTGTGTTTGTGAAGGCCACGCAAGCATAAAAAGACTTCATTTAGGCTAATACAAGCAATTACGCACAGTTTCTGCACTAATGCCGCTTTCTAAAATGGCGTACGCACAAGTACAGTGCACGCCTGCAGAGACACCAGTAAGTGTGACTAATTACGAAGAAATGTCTTCACATTTTCTCAAACGGCCTCGAATCTAATATGGAATACACATAATCACATTTATTATTACTACAATAATGATTACTGAGTGGATGAGAAGTCTCGTTATTGCAGTGTAATTTCGGGTGTTTTTCTCTCCGATGAGAGTTAAATACGGACCTAAAGCAATGAAAAGTAGAAAAGTAAACAGTGTTTAGCAACACTTTATTTACATTTGGGCTCCAGCGCTCATTTGTGCGACAGCCACTGGCTCTGCTCCGCTTTGACGTCTTCAGCCGTTCATTTTCTTAGCGATAAAGAACCAATGTCAAATCACTGGCACACTACACCTAACCACACTCCAGCACACACATACACACACGCTCTATGAAAATCTGTCAATTTCTGCCGCCGTGGTCACGTGACCCCCGCCTCGCCTCCGTGGAGTGGATGGAGATGGCCCTCCACGTCAGCTTACGTCTACCAAATTTCTGCTCAGCGAGACCTGCTTCAAAGGAGCGAGAGGCACGGCGCGTTCAGAGCCATGTTCAGGGCGGCTTTAGACCAACCAGAGCCGACTATAGAGGCGCTGTAACCGGAAGGCTCCTGCCATCCCTTGTCTAGCCCGTGTATGTACGCGTGATGATGGATTTTGACGAAAGAGTCCCCGTTGGTTCGAACATGTATCTGCCCAGTTGCACTTATTATGTGTCGGCAGCGGGGGCTGATTTCTCCGCGCTCCCATCGTTTCTGTCCCAGAGTCCTTCCACACGCCCGGTCACATACTCGTACTCGTCCAACCTGCCACAGGTCCAGCCAGTCCGGGAGGTGACGTTCAGGGACTACGCTGCCATTGACGCGTCCAGTAAATGGCCACACAGCAGGGGCAACCTACCCCAGTGTTACCCCAGCGCGGAGGAGGTTCACCGGGACTGCCTCTCCGCCCAGTCCGCTGTAGTGAGCGACGTGTTCGGGAAAAACAGTCCACTCACCGCCGCTTACCACCATCACCACCAGCACCACCACCAGAGCTCCTCCAATTTCTACGGCAACGTGGGGCGGAATGGCGTCCTGCCGCAAGCCTTCGATCAGTTTTACGAGACGGCATACGACAACGCCGCCTCTAACAACAATAGCAACAACAGCAGCACCACCACCACCACCAACACCACCACGGCGAACTTCTCAGGGGACAAAGGCAAGAGCACCACTGCGGCGGACAGCGAGGACACCGCCGCGTCCGAGCACAAGGAGCCGCGGGGAGACACCAGCAGCCCCGAGCTGTCCTCTGGCAACAATGAGGAGAAGTCCAGCAGCAACAGCGGCAGCAGTACGTATTAAAGTCAGCGCCTTGGTTATAAGAGAAACTTTGCAATCTCGTGCGTCGCTGTTAAAATTTTTATATGCTGTTTTATAAGCATATAAGGTTTATGGAGGGCCCGCGTAACCCCCCACTCCAGCTGCAGCAGCCCTAGCCCCCCAACAAAACTTTGTTATAAGCGCAGGATCACGTGTTTGGAGTTGAAATTGGCCGTGAAATAGATCAGAGCTCATCATTATGACTTTTAACACAATCTGACGGGGTTTCTTTCAGTGTCTTGTAGAACATGGAACTCCATTCACTACTTTTATTAACGCGCCTGTTTCACGGCTTCTTAGTGTTAAAGAAGCAGTTACATCTAATGAGGGTGGTGCCATTGGGTCCCTATTATAGCAAAAGTTGCTTCTATGTACGCGTTTTACTATGCATGCTTTGCGCGTAAAAGTCACTGTCAATCTAAAGTTCACAATTTTAACCTGTTACTTGTTGGTGCATGCTGCAGGCTTTAACAGCTAAGCACGGGACTACACACGATGCCTTTTTGCTATTTGAAAAATGTTTTAATTTTCTATACGTGTTGCTTTCTTCTCCGCCACACGTAGTTATTTTTTATATGCATGCGTATTTTGCACTTCTCCAATCGGTCTTACATCAAGTGCATCGGTTTAAACTGACTGTTGAGGCAGATTTGATTTTGGTATCATTAGTGCACAGTTGCATTACTGTTGAAGCAGTGTGTTCCAAAACCATACGTCTTTTTGTGAATTTAAATCCAATCCGAGTCTAATCTCCATCTCAGAGTATCAATGTCACAATGTGGTGCCCCTCTCTCAGCTCTTTGTTTAACACGACAGGGTCATATATAGCCCAAGTGCATTTTGAAAAAAAAAGAAAGAAAGAAGAGGAAATGGTGATGATGTCTTTGGAGATTTGGCAAGGGTAGTAATTGTAAATACTGTAAATAATGCGTTTAGAATTATTTCTCTGTATAACGTTTTCCGCATTTATCTGTAGAACAAAAAGGGCATTTGTGTTAGGCGCAATACGTGGAGAAGGGAATACTATTTTGTTATCGTTTCCATATTCTATGTTGTTCATATTTATAGAAAACAATGATGTAAAAGTAAAATAGCAGAGACGTAATCCACTATTATTATTATTATTATTATTATTATTTGTTCCTTACAACTGTTGAAGTGTAGCAGCTTTAATTCGGTATTTTTCTTTATGGTAAACGCGTTGGCGAGTTGAAATGATTTTAAATCTAACCTTGTTACGTGTATTGAAGGTCAAAGACCAGGTGCACGCTTTATGTCCAAATTTAGTGGTGAAATACCTGCGTAAAGATGTTTTAGGATAATAATAATAATAATAATAAATCCAATCCTTATTTGCGAAGTAAACGCTGATTTTCACATTTGACGATGTGCTATTGTAAACAAAGGGAGAGTTATATAACAGCAACAACATCAACAACAACAACAAGAGAAAATATATGTATGAATTGGATGTTAAAAAGTAAAATGGCAATACAAAATGAGTCTATTGAAAGCAGATCTGGGTATTACATGGACAATCTGAAATTAGAAATCAACATTGCCCCGGAAAAGGGTCAAATTCAAAGAGAACGGCCCACATGTCAGTTATGGATATGCCTAAACCTTTTCAGCGTAATATAATATCTCAGTATGTGACACAAAAGGGAAACGCTTTATTAATGCGCTCGGAAATCCGCCCGTGCGTAATGCGCCTAACACTTCCACACCGTGTCAATCTTTTTATAACGCAGTCACGGCTCATTGACAGGCTTGTGGGTTTTTTCTTGCTCTGACTGACTTGGTTCCCATGTTCCTGTTCCGCAGGTGGACAGAGGACTCGCAAGAAACGGTGCCCTTACTCCAAATACCAGATCCGAGAACTTGAACGAGAATTCTTCTTCAGCGTGTACATAAACAAGGAGAAGCGGCTGCAACTGTCGCGGATGCTCAACCTCACCGACCGCCAAGTCAAGATCTGGTTTCAGAACAGGCGCATGAAGGAGAAAAAGCTCAACAGGGATAGGTTACAGTACTACACGTCCAACCCTTTGCTTTAGAACCGGGAGCCCTCATGTCCTGACAGACTCACTCACTCACTCACGCGGTTCTTCTGCTTCTCCAGCCGTGCGTCACCGAGGCCAGACAAGACGCAACAACAGCAGTAGCAGCAAATGCGCAATGGTTAATTTCAAGTTCGAGGACGTTTTTTAAAAAGGAAAGACACAGGAAAATGGGTGAAAAACTTTGCGGACTTAGGCATCACTCTTTGGATGGGATTTTTTTTAGGAAGACTGTGCACTTGGCCTCGCGTGAATTTCACCCTTCGTTTGACTGAAAAACAAAGGGTGCATTTTTATAATCAATTTTCAAACTAGAAGGAGGAGAAAATGGGCGAAATTACAGCTTGTATGATGGGTAAATATAAATCAGCAAACTGTTGTGACCAAAAGTCAAATCAGACGAGAATGTATCGTGTTTAACTTTTAACTTTAAGTGTGTTATTTATTTTGTAACCACTCGTTTACTCGCATTATTTCAAAAATGCCAAGACAAAGGCGAATCCAAAAAACAAAACAAAGAAGAAAAAAAAAACAAGGAACAAAACGCTGCTTGGAAGTGCGCTTTATCTGAGACTTTCAGTGGGATAGTGGTGATAACACCGGCCCAAACCAGTGAGATAAGCTCTGTGGAGGCACGGCCCTATGTCCACACAGGTAACGCACCAGGACGATATCAATATTCATGTGCGTAAAAACTCATTTCCACGACTCCTTTGGTTCTTGGGAAGACGCAATATCGTATCTCCATTCTCCAGGGATGGCCAGGGTCATGGTTATTGTCCAGATTATGATGTATCATATATTTCCAAATAAAATCACACGATGAATAGCTGTGTGTGGTGATTGTCTATTTCTAACTGTTTATCAAATCTATTTTCAGAGAGAAATATTGTGCATGCGCGCCTGTAAACACGAAATATTTAATGTTTCTGTTTTTTATTTATGCCACAAACCCGTGCCTACCGCTTGAAGATTATTTTAACCAACTGAGTTTTATTGAAATGTTCGCAAACCAAATGTGAATAGATAGAATGTCAATTTTAAGTCACTGGTTGTACCCACAGGGTGGAACACATGGGGCACTCTGAAAATATAAACGGAACCTCAGAATACCACATGACAGTTGCTTGTTTGCCAAAAGTGTATTTGCAGAAATTATTTGTTTTAACCAGACAAAACAAACTTTTAAAAATGTAAATATCACACAGTATTCAAATGCACATGTTGTGTATGTGGATTTTTTGATTTTATTTTTAAATAGTGTGTTTGACTACACTCTCTGTTGGACATGCCAAGGCTAATCTTAGATTATCTTAGATCAGAAGTGATTGCATATGTGCAACACAGCAACATACTTTTGTCACGGTTGAAATGTTTGTCAGTTGTCTTCATTGCGGAGATGGTAGTGTTACAGACGGGAGTAAACCGTATATTTGTCACGTTTTTGCACGCAGACATAATCTGAAGGCGAATATCCCACACACAATCACATCATTTTGAAATCGAAACCCCCCACATGTCACGTTTGGCGCATGCATTCCACCAAAACTTTATGTAGTCCCTGTACCGAGCCTTTGCCTTTGGGTCGCCATGTTTGCTTCTGTTCTGTTGTGTTTATGGGGGCTAGCCACAGCGCATTGGCGTTCATCTATGACAGTCAAAAGGGTCATAAACGCAGGCAGAGAGGCTGAAGTTTATGGTTGCCTCTCTGGCCTTGCGTTGCGCATCCTTTACTGCGCGCAGGAATTCCGTCCCTAATTACGGGACATCCTCCCCGTCACCAAGGCAACTGAACCATAAAAGCTGTCTGGAGAGTCTGGAGCATTTGTACAATTGGAGTGCAGTGCAATAAACCGTCTCCGACCCAAGGTTATTAACTAGGGTTTCCAAGGAGCAGCGACAGTGAGAGGACGAGCAGAACCAAAGACTGTGCGTTCATTTCACACGCCTGTAGCTTCGTCCATTGCTCCACATAGTTTGGTGACAAAACAGATGCAGAACGAGAGTGTTTTCTTCCACCACAGGGCGGCGCTATTGGGACCAATGTCAATGCCGCCGTGGATTAGCCCGAGCTCACATGGATCAGGTAAATTCAGCCAAACTCTTTCGCGTCTCTTCTCTTTCTAACAACACTCTCTTTTACGCATGTCAGACATAGCTTCACGTTGATATTTGTCCCTGCGGTCCCCTTCCCATGTCCCCCTGTGTGTGTATGTCTGTGAACTGGCCAAAAGTCAAGCGTGGGGCCCCCAATAAGGCAACACATGTGCTCCGAGGCTGCAGCTCTCTGCATGTGCTCCTCATTTTTGCTGAGCCGGGGGTTTTTACTGGCTCAAGTGCAGCCTGTGTAGCTCCTTTACCTGGACATCTGCGCGGAATCCAGGAGCTAAAGGTGGAGAATAAAACGAGGAAGACCCTTTTAGTCTGTGGGGCGCTGTTTCTTTTCGGGAAAGACAGCGGCACATTAACGATTCCTCCGCGGATCACGTGCTAATGCGGCTTTAAGCGTCTGCCACGGCTCTTTGTCTGCGCCCTGGTGTCTCCATTTTGACGCAGTGTTATCCCCAGGAGCGACGTGCCAAGTGTATTACTCCACTTTGCTTCATGGCGAGGGCTGTTGTTGTTGTTGCTGCTGCTGTGCCAATAATGCGCAAAAACAAATTATTCCAAAACACGCACATATTTATGGATATGTGCGTGTGCGTGTTGTGTGCCATTCTTGTTTATGGTTTTGCTTTTTGTGCTGCTGATTGATCGTATTTCAGATTAATCTATACAAATATGTCCTTGGAACAAATATGCGTAAACTCGAAATATCGTAATTCTCTGCACGCAATTTACTTACACAACTTTGTTATAAAGCATTAATGGCCATGGATGAATCAGAATCAGCATCTAAAGTCAAATATAACACCAACTGACTAAACATAATTCTTCAAACTACTTTTATAGTATTTGGCAAAAACAAAGTGTGGTCTTTTTAGAAAACTCCACAAACATTGAACCAATCATTATTTTTTGATCATTATTTTTCTACATTATAGCATGTAGAAGCCTAATTTATTTCTGACTAATGGTGTTTTAGTAAACACTGTAGATCCAGGACACCCAGAACATATACGCCTATACTCTCAAAGATTCCCTTTTTGTTCCGGGCCCCTTGTTCTCCTTCCCTTCAATCATGTGACCATAGAGTCACACTGAATGATCAGAATTCTTTCGTAGATTTGTTGGTAATTTGAAGTAAAATAGCAATGTAGTACGCCCGCCCTGTTTAAAGTGATTTCTGTGTCTTAGTAATGAAGTTAAAAACTGTGGCGTTAGCAAAGATTTAAGTTGCATTCGCAGGATGATCACCAGAGATAGTTGACTCAATTACTATATTTACGATTTGGCTGAACAATTTCCATATTTCCCTTGTTTTGCCGTGTTTGTGTTTATCATTTCACTTCCTTGTTGTAAATGAGCACTGCATGTGGCATAAGGAGAGCTGAACATACTGCCATGAGCGAGTGTCTTATCCTGAGAACATGGACTCTTGTTTCAGAAGATATAGGTTTTTTTTTTTCCACATTGCAAAAAGTGATGTCTTCATGAGTTAAATTTGCTTGAATTCAGAATATTTGACCTTGTTCTGAGTCATTTTGACTCGCCGAGTAAAATGATCTGCCAATGGAACACACAAAAAATACTTCTTGCACTTAAAATTAGATAATAAATCTAAATTTACTTGAATCTATATGTTTTTTCTTATAGTAAGTGCAACAATACTTGGCATACATTGGCAAATAGTTTTACTTGGTAAGTCAAAATGATTCAAAATATGGTGAAATATTCTGAATTCACGCAAATTGAACTGATCAAGATATCACCTTTGCAGTGCAACTCTTCTTCGTTAAGTATTCATTTAAACTAGATTATTACTTCCCACGGGCTTAAATCTAAAATGAATCAATAAAAAAAATGTTTTTAAACCGTGAAAACCTGCCCTCCAGAACATTTTTTTGAGTAGTGGACGTTTGAGGTTGCCTTGAGGTTTTATCCAACGAAAGGTCAAACGTCCACTTCTGTACATGTTACGAAAAAACAAAACTCATTCTATATAATCCTATGCTCGTAGTAACAATCCAGAAAGGCGCTCAATCCAAAGAGTAAAAACTTTAGACATTCCTATTGTTACTGAATGTGACGAGATGGAGTCCTTGGAAGTGTTTTTATAGCTTTGCGTTAATAGTGAAGGGGTTATTTTGTAAGGAAAACAAAGTTGATTTTCTTATGTTCCAGAATAGCAGTGGCAGTAGCATAGCCTATGTAGGGATAGTTCCACTCATTTCTCTTTGGTATAATATGGTTGGCACAGCAACACTGCAAAAACTCATATCTTAGTGAGTTAGGAAATCTAGAAATTAGCTAAATTTTCTTGAAATAAGTACATTTGTCCTTGGTTTTGAGAAACTAATTTCAAGATACTTGTCCATGGGGCAAGTTATTTACACTTGAATTAGGAAAAACACCAAT
>OMNZ01053998.1:0-11648 GCA_900303255.1 Lesueurigobius sanzi | reverse complement strand
GAGGAAGGAGAGAAAGAAGAAAGACAGACAGAGGAAGGAGAGAGACAGAGAGAGGACGGAGAGAGAGAGAGGAAGGAAAGGGGGAGAGAGGAAGAAAAGAGGGAGAGAAAGAGGAAGGAAGAAGAGAGACAGGGAGGGGGAGAAGAGAGAGAAGAAGAAAAGAGAGACAGAGGAAGAAGAGAGAGAGGAAGAAGAGAGAGAGGAAGGAGAGAGAGAGAGGAAGAAGAGAGAGAGGAAGAAGAGAGAGAGGAAGGAGAGAGAGAGAGGAAGAAGAGAGAGAGCGAGGAAGAAGAGAGAGAGAGGAAGGAGAGAGAGAGAGGAAGAAGAGAGAGAGAGGAAGGAGAGAGAGGAAGGAGAGAGAGAGGAAGAAGACAGAGGAAGGAGAGATACAGAGAGAGGGGGAGGACAGAGGGAGAAGAAGGAGAGAGGGAGAGAGAGAGAGAGAAAAGAAATAAGAGAGAAAGAAGAGACAGACAACAGTAGGTGTAAAAGTGTTGCTACATATATTTATACAAAAATATAAAGCAAATGAAGGTGAAAGTATCTAAATATTCAGAATACAGTACTCTGATTGGGCAAAGTAACTGAATACGTTACAAAATACATTTTAAGATTATTCAGTATTCTGTAACTGAATACAATTTCAAAGTATTCTCCCCAACACTGACCACTATCACCAATTCAGCAACTGTCTTTATTCATTTTGAGTACATTTTAAATGCCACTTACATCAATGTTAAACATATTGGTCAATTTATTCCTCTGGAGTAACTTCCCTTGAACAGGGGTAGGCAGACCGTTTATGTAGGTTCTCAGTCGTACAGGAGTTGTTCATCGTAGGCAAAAATTCTTCAGTCTTCATCTGTACTCTGTAGTTGAAGTGTAGGACGTTTTCGATCTTAGTCCAAAGATCGTCATCAGCTTAATAAGGACTTGAGCACGCTGTGGGTCTCTTACAATACTAATACAAAAAAATATATAATTTTGAGTACATTTACTGTTTTAGATTAAGTTTGCCAATGGAACTAGTACTTTCTCCAGCAAAGACGCATGTTCTTAAACGATGAATATATCTGTAATATAATGAATTCTTGTATTTTATTCTATTCATTGGGTGAAATTTTACACGCTGTGGCTTTAAATCAACTCCAATATTTCGGAAAATACTGTATTTTACATTCTTGTGTGGGTCGTGGCTGGTCATCCCATGGTGATGGTGGGTCCCTGTGACATGCCAGTTGAGAACCAGTGCTTTAGAGTCCACACATAAGCCCGATCTTTCCCATTTTCAGAAAAAAATACAAGGTATTGATTTGCTCAGTTTGGCATCCATTGTAAGTCACTGAGAGTATTGATCCTTTGACATGTGATATGATTTGCACAACCCTAGTCATTTCATATTGAGGCTTATGATTTTATAGAAATGCTTCTTATTCTAGAAAAAACATGCATCAATAGCATTTTAGGCTTAGTATCATCTGATTAACTGCACAGAAGCAGAAATCTCTGTGTTAGCGAATCTTAAAACAGCAAAACATGAAACATTTACAAGGCCTTCACACATGTGTTATCATTCCAGACTAGCGTTGCATAACAAGGACTTAAACTATATATAATTTATCCCTCAGAAGCTCGCACAAGCTACAAAAGCCCTGGCTGTCTTTTCCTTTCTTCAGATTAGTCTTATGCAGCCATGATTAATACTTTTAATTATTTCATGGCACAATTATGACAGACTTTATTAACTGTAGTTGAAGGAAGCTTCTTATGACTCAATGACACAATACAGTGTGTTGCATAATAACTCTTGCTCTTGGTGAAAAACAGTAGCTACATTAGGTTGAGTTGCTTTCATTCATGCTGAAGGCAGTTTTGAGCAATCCTTTGACATTTGGAAATCATGCAGTATTTATTCTCATCAACATTTATGTACTCATCTTTAATAATAATAATAGTGCCAGTACCTGGATTTACTCAGTTAGCTTCTACTATTTCCATTACAAATGCTGCTCTATAGTATAGAGTGGTCCTAGAGGTGCTACGGAGGGAACGCTGAGTTTTAAGCACAGACACTGCAGGCAAAACCTTTTTCTTTTTTTTTTTTTATATTCAGGTTTTGGCCCAGTTTTGACATATAAACTTTCACCTGGGGAAAAACGGCCTAATGTTAACTCTATTGCTGCACTCATTCAGTGTTTCTCCATAACTACAGGAACTACAGTATATGGGAAATTGTAACTCCAATTACTAAAATGACAACACTTTAGAAGCTCCTACAGACTCTAAACTTTCAAAGGTTTGTTGTTGTTTGTGATTTTGCAATATTTATTTTGTTTTGTACACCAAAAAAAAAAAAAACACAAAAGTTTTTTAACAAATAACTAGCTTATTAAAAAACTAAGCTCGATATCTATAGACCCGTCTGAGCACATCTTTGTTACTGATTTATCAACAAAATAAAACCATACATTTAAACCTGGCTCTATCTATTACTTAGATTTCATCTCCAAAAATATAGCCAATTTTGATCATCTTTACACATTAAATGCCTTCTTTTTATATGAAAACCTGCAATACAATTTTTTCTCATATTTATGTCAGTAATATACAGTAAACATTTCAAATTGATATCACTCAATTCACTCATTTTTTTCCCTATTCACCTGCAGTGTCTCGCCTTAATGCAGCTTAACACTGGAATGCACAATACCGACTGGGACGACGAGACTGCTTCAGAAATGTTTTTTTTTGTGTGTGCGTTGCCATTCTGTGCAAAATCACAAAGAATCTATCACTCTATCTGTCTTTCTGTCTCTTTTGCTGTTTGAAGGAGACTATATGACCATTGTACTTGCAACCGTACCGTTGCTATGGCTCCTGCAGCCTCAGCCTTGCGTCTATATTTCATTTTCTCGATGCGTTCTTGGGGACTTTCTGTTCCTCAGCTGCTTGCCGCCGAATGACAGCACTTGAGCCCAGGAATCGACTAATGACTGCTTACAAAGAGCAGGCTGTGTTCGCCAGAGACAAGTGACAGACGACTGGACTTGGACTGCTCTCCTCCTCCTCCTCTTTCTCCTTCTCCTCCTCCTCCTCCTCCAGTGGTCGTCATGTCCCCCCCCCCCCCTCGGTGTGTGTGTTCCCATGTCTTACTGTCAAAATGCAGCCAGGTCAGAGTAGCTGTGATGACGAACGAACTGTGCAATACTTGTTTAGACGTGGTGTGTTTTGTCTCTGTCGTGGCCAAAGAGGAGGGAGCCAGTTACCATGTTTGGGCTTGACTTGGCTTCACTGACGATCTGAAGGAGGATTGCTCCCATTTGAGTAGAGAACTAGAAGTCGCCGTTTAAAACTGCAATGTCAACTTTTAAACCGTCTGTGTGTAGGTTCTCAGTCGTACAGGAGTTGTCCATGGTAGATTGTTCAGTCTTCCTCTGTACTCTGTAGTTGAAGTGTCGGACGTTTCGATCTTACTTCGATCTTTGGAGTAAGATCGAAACGTCCTACACTTCAACTACAGTGTATGAAGACTTCAGAATCTTTGTCTACCATTAACTTTTAAATCTCGTAACAATCAAACCTGTTTCTCTTTTTTTCATATAACAGAAAATGATCCAATCTGTATTTCCTGGACTTTTTTTGCCCAATTGAACCCGGAAGTGTTTATACTTTCTTACGATATGAGGAAATGGTTCCTAATAATGATGATGCAACAGGGCTTCTGACCTTCATTTAACCAGGAAAGTCCCACTGAGATTAAGGTTTTTTTTCACACTGACACTGGTTAGGTCAACCAAAAGCTCTTGGGTCAGTGTGAATCAAACTTAGGCCAGTCTAAAGAGACGCTCTCGAAGCAGCTGATGCAGGTGGTCTCGGAGCGGCCTCTGTCACACTGTGGAAAAAGACAGGTGTGGCGTGTGGGCCAGTCTAGTTTCTATTTCATTCTGGTCTGAAACATTCAATTCAATTTATCTTGTATAGCCCAAAATCACAACAAAGTCGCCTCGCAGGGCTTCACAAGAAAAAGAAAGAGCATCTGACTAGACACAAGGGAATCAACTTTAGCCAGGTCTGTGTCCCCTTCAACCCCATCTCTGTCTCTGCACAGTTCACACAATTGTCCTCTGCAAGGGCATCAGCGTCACTAGTCGAGAGAGAGAGAGAGAGAAAGAAATAACCACCACGTAACATCAGCGAAGGGTATTGACAGGGCTCTAATCGCTTGATGTCCGTAGTCATGGGCATAAGTTTGGCAAACAGTGGATCGTTGTGTGTGTGGCTTGACGGAGCACCGACTAAACTAATGGCGAAGTAGACACGGCTGTCTCGTGCCGACCCATAAAGCACTCCAACATGTGTGAAAATGCCCAAGGGAGTCATGGCCCTATAGGGGATCCTAATGTACTGTACACATTAATTTTGTAGGGGAGAACACACAGTAAGGCTCCATCTGGCCCGAAGAATCCAACACAGGACCTCGCCACTTTGCCTGCCCATTCATTACTGCTATTAAAACATTAAAAGCAAGAATTGTGCTAAAAAACAAACCAAAAAAAAAGGTCTGAAAATATGATTCCACACACATTAAATCTAAATTTATTGAGGAATAATGACATTGATGACTTAATGACTCTGTTTTATCAAAAATACAAAAATATTGTCCAAAACACACATTTCTGTGGATGGATACAAATCTTTAGACATTATAAATGCATATATTTCTGCATGTGTGCCACAATAGTATTTGGGCATTAAAATAACTTTAATAAGCTCAAAGTAAGCTCAAGAAAGTATAATAATTTTACTTAATTAGAAAGTATTTGGACTACCACTTCTACCACTTTGATTACAAAAGCTCTTAAATGTTGAGTACTTAAAGGCACTATACTGTACCTGATGTTTTAATTACAAATATTGGAAAAGGTAGCGAGTGAAATAATTGAATAGAATAGAATAGAACTTTATTGTCTGTTCAATTGAGCAGAAATTTGTCTTTCAACACGGCACATTAAAAGTCATTCAACAACCCACTAGCTGTGGTCCAAACTCATTCCTTACTTTAACACATTCCAGAAAACCTGTTTCTTCTTAGAGATGAGTTTATGAGCACATTTCACAACTGGCGGGGTGACTTTTTAGGATCATAGTCACAAAAATGCAAGAAAACTAGCCTGCAAACTCATGAAATTGACAATAAATGACTTTGCAACATACTAAAAAAAGAAAAAAACTACTAGGACAAAATCAGGTATAGTCCCTTTGAAGGTAGGCAACCAAATACATTTTTCCAAACTCTAACAATTTCCTTAATTTAATGTGACTAAAACACTCCAATGACTTCATTCATTTGCACGTGTAACTTTCCCTCTCCTCTAGCTGTGCAGTATAAAGTTACACTCATTTGAATTTCAAATACTTTACAATGTAACGCTTCCTGTGTGTAAAAATAGCTCATATCTATTTCAGTAGTGGCAGCACAGGTGGAACATTGTGAAAACGGCGCCCGGACAATGGCCCCGTTGTTCCCACGCCGTCGCTGATGCAGCGCTGAGTGCTCTACTCTCCGCACTTCAAACGGCCGCAGACAAAGTGGAATACAATTTGTCCTCAATCCCAGAGTTTGTTGTCGTCGTCCTGTACAGAGGAGCCGTTACGTAAACCCGCTCAGGCGAAAACTCCACGCGGTTCTGAAGTACTTGTAATCATTACCTTGATACTACTCCTTTTGGGATTACCACTGTCACGGCTGCAGGTCCTCTGTCGTCGTTCTCAACAGAGCAGCTGTTCATACTCAAATACTCAAAATTCAGAATATTTGACCATATTTTGAATAATATTTACTTGTTAAGTTAAAAAAAAAAACACTTACTTGTTAAAATACTTGTTCCATTGGTAGAAAATTTTACTTACTTGCTAAAATCAAGAGCAAATACAGTTAGTAGTAGTAGTTTTAGTAGTTAGTAGTTTAGTTGATTCGGTTAGACACATTTTGAGATATAAGAGAAGGCAATAAAGAAAAAGTTACAAAATGTCAATGAGTGAACATGCTTTTTCATAAATATACATACTCATTGGTGACCGGAGGGATTAGGCTGAAGTTTAACGAAAACAAAATGAAAGTTATTTCAAGAAAATTGTACTTTTTTACTCTTCGCAGTGTGCTCCTAAACTTAAACTATTTCTGGACCGCACACCACCTCACAGGGGGCCCTCAATAATAATAATTCCCTGTAGTCAAAATAATTTGTAATGTTTTATAGCCAAAAATGTACTTATGATATAACAACTGGCAACAACTGCAGGCTATAAATACTGGTTTAAAGTGGTCAAATTAACAAATATCTAAGAATGTCCTTCAAAGTCAACTCTTGTCAATGTCCATGTTTTGTAGACAAGCTTTGGGGCCCCCTTGCAGTACCTCTGAGTCTGTTTTAAAGTCCATCATGTCCACTATAGTGCTATAGTTCTATACTGTTCAAAAAAAACTGCAGTTCAGAATGTACCATTACTACTGCTCCTATGACTACAACTACATCTGCATCTACTAGTTAGTTTTTTTCGTTTTGATTCCAGCAGGTTTGCCCCTCACTCACCTGGGCTTATTCAGGCGGTGGACAGGTGCGAGCAAGAGGAGCGCCCTGATTGAGAAACAATAGTCAGGTCTGCGGGACTTGGCTTTAAAATGTTAGCGTGGCCTTGCCGAAAAATGAACTCACTCTAGCTCTATGTTATGGGTCTAGGATACAAAATAGTTCAGGGGTTCCCATACTTTTCTGGCCGAGACCCCCAATTTTATTTATTTATTTATTTATTTATTTGACAGGGACAATGCAGACAGACATAGTTACAAAACACAGTTTGCAGCTGATGTGATGCACAAAGAGTTTATAGCTATTGCTAATTCAATTCACAGCTCCAGTCCCTGTTTGGGCCTTTCTACACAATGAATTACAGTTCATTACAAACCTAGACTCATTCGTCCTCACACAAACATTTCTAAAACTCCCTCATACGCTCACACTATCACACGCCTAGTATTTACATGATCTAAAAACCAATATCATTTACTCACTCACTCACTCACTCACTCACTCACTCACTCACAGTGCTATACAAATGGGTACAATTTTGGCCACTTTAAAGCAAAGACTGAATCCTGGTGGTGAACATTTTAAAGTCAGATATGGTCTTAAGCTCGTTCGGCAGTGAATTCCAAAGCTTTGCACTTTTGTACGAAAAGGCAGACTGACCAAATTAAGTCCTGCAGAGTGCAATTATACAGTTGTGATTTATTGAACCTCTGATGACTCTGGTGATATTAATTTGAGAAAACATAGATTACTAAAGCTTTCAAAGCTCAGCAATTTCTATTTCTGCAGGATATTACAATGATGGTAGCGAATAGTTTTTTTGTCCATGATTTTCATTGCTTGGTTGTACAATGAACCAATGTGCTTCGTGGCTGAGGTCTTGGTTGGGTTTAGGACCAATTGGTTTTGAGTGAGCCATTGACTCACCTCAGCCAAAATGAACATCTAAACAACTGGGCACTCCCACTGTAAAAAGTAACTTCCTCTTGTAACTATTTCAAGCGGAAAAACATATACAGTATTGCGTTTTTAGTTACTGCTGTGTATTTGCTTGGTCACTCTACACCA
Organism: Lesueurigobius sanzi; assembly: GCA_900303255.1. Lineage (NCBI taxonomy): Eukaryota > Metazoa > Chordata > Actinopteri > Gobiiformes > Gobiidae > Lesueurigobius > Lesueurigobius sanzi. Next base: position 3,990 of record OMNZ01053998.1, on the reverse strand, counting down.
GGACACTGTTATGTAAACTTGGTCAGTCATCACTCACAAAATAAGGTTTGAACACGTCTGGTGCAGAGTCCATTTGGCCTCGTTCCCGGCTTCACCTTGAAAGTCAGCGTCACACACAACACACGCAGCTGGTGTAACAGTTTGACTAATAAACAACGCAAACTGGTAATAATCGTTTAAACTTTGAGAGTGTGTAAATCAGTCTGATAAATGAAATAAAATGAGAGGAGTACTTGCTTTTCTCCAGTGCTGTGGTGGTCAACCTGCGGCTCCTCAAACTACATCAAAGCATTACAAAAATTTTCCACGCTGTGCTGTACAATTTGTTCGAATAACATGTTTTATGACCGTTCGTGTCTCTCCTCGCTCTTCACCCTCTTTCACCATGAACTGTCTATCGTGTCGTTCAAACACCTTCCTGATTTCCCTATTGTCTGACTCACATTTTCAGACCAGTTTTCCGCTGCATAAACGTGAAACAGCTCCACCATGTTTAGTCCCGTCTTGAGACATGACAAAGTGAAGGCAAGAATTCTTCGGTCTTCATCTGTACTCTGTAGTTGAAGTGTTAGGACGTTTCGACTACAGCGTACAGATGAAGACTGAGGAATTTTTGCCTACGATGGACAACTCCTGTACGACTGAGAACCTACACAAATGACAAAGAGTACATTTTGGAGCCCAGTTTCCATGTAGTGCAAGTCTAATGGATTTAGAGTCTATTGTTCCCGGTGAAGCATTAACATTGCTGAAATTATAACCAGCACGGCTCCGGTAATTACGGAGATGACGCGTGTCACCAAGTTACACTTTTTCCACCCACCGCTGACACTTTCTGCTTTATTCTTCCATCTCCGGCGCCATGGAAACCAGCGACCAGGCCTCTGCGTTTGAGACAAGGCCCAGTGACCACATTTGCATCAAAAAACGTGGCTCGAGACAACTCTGAGAAACACATAACAACTTTCACACGGGGTAATGGCATGTGTACGCACCACCGCTGGGAGCAGGTGCACTGGTGTGGAAAGTTCAAATCATTTCACGTCTTGCTTTTATAGTCGTTTAAGGGGGGGGGGGTTTGAGTGTCAAAGAAGTTTGGTTCAGGTTGGAGAATTTCATTATGAAAGAATCTCAGATGGAGAAAATGAATCTTCTTCCTGCTTTATTATGGCTTTATTTGAGAGCAGCAATTTGACAGACAAGCTGCGAGGACACTCACAGTGCTGATACCAGTTAAGGTCTGCAACTTTAACCCATATGAACTATGAAGCCATGACCCAAATTTAGAATTAAATTAGTTAAATACATGGTAAAATACTCTTTTTGTTCATAAATATTGTACAGCATTTAATAATATCACTGTTCAGGATGAAATAGTAGTATTTGTATGTAATTGTGATTACTCATGGCTGTGTAATGAAATCAGCACATGGCAAAGTCATAACCACAATGCTTCGCAGCATGGTTTTGCCAAAGACCTGCTTTTACTCTTAAGACTAAGACCTTTCTCAATGATCTGTGTAGGTTCTCAGTCGTCCATCATAGGCAAAGATTATTCAATCTTCATAGTTGAAGTGTAGGACGTTTCGATCTTAATCCAAAGATCTTCGTCAGCGAGTGATGACTTAACCTGGGTCTCTTACGAGGAAACCAGAAGGAGGAGTTAACCTCTAAGTCCCTCCTCTCTTGGTACTAAAGGTTGGAAAACATCTTAGCCTATTCATACCTAATTAGTGCTTGTTACCTCTCTATTGTCTCACCCTGGGCTTAGTTCTAAGGCTGTTGACACTTCTCTATGGCCTGCTCCGCCCAATTTTCCAGCTTCATCAGCATGACATTGAGGTGGTTTCGGTCAAGGGTTGTTATTGTAAGCCTCAGACAGAGGTTTCTGTCTCAGGATGTTGTTGTAGACTGGGTCCAAATTAAACCTAAGTCCTCCATTTGCGATGATATTTACAGTTTGTGTATTGTCAGTTTGTGTATTGTCAGCGCGTGAGTCAGAGGGAGTGTTTCAGCTGCTCGATACATTTGCATGCAACCGATTTAGCCTCTACATAGTAAACAACACCTGTCGCTCAAATCTATGAACCTGTTATAGGAAAAATACAGTAGAGCTGTCAGATGTTGTATCCAAGGCCAGATATTTTGAGATTGGTTCAGGACTTTCTCTAGGACAAGGTTGTAAGACCAGTTGACCAGAAGCTGTAGCTAATGTCCACAATTATTAGCTGTGGCTTTACTGCCAGTAAGTCGCCAGGCGGTTGATAAGGATAACATCCAAAGGGTTTAGTTTTTAGTTTTAGTTCTGTTCCTCTGCCTGAGGTGCACTGTTTTTGGAAGTAGCATCTTGACTTTTCTTTCAGTGGAGATAAAACCAACACCTGTCAGATGTCCCCAAGATTATGGTGACCAGACGTCCTGGTTTACCCTGGACAGTCCCAGTTTTGAGCCCTCTGTCCTATGTACCCATGTTTTTCCAAAACCATGAATTTGTCCCAGTTACGATCTGTCCCAGGTGTCCCAGTTTTTGGTCAATGTGATCCACAAAGTCACACACTTGAAAATTCATGGAAGAAACCAATTAAAAATATATCCATGTCCATTCTGATTGGTGCAAGACATTAACAAGAGGTTTTCCCATTTAGCGTGGGAAACACAGTCAAGACCTGGCTCCCTGGCTGGCCCTGCAACCAAATCCTAGTTCAGCCAAGATGGCAGCCATTACTGAAATGTAAACTGAAATCATGATTGGAGAAATAGTGATTTGAACAGACTCTTGTAGTGTTTTTGTACTGAAAGGGTTGTGACCTTCTGAAAATGGTTGTAGGACTGACTTTTGGGTCCCAACTCATCAGTTAAGAACCACACCTAACCTGGCTATAAATCCAAATGACGCCTATATGTTTGAATGATACCCACTTTTCAACACATTTCTGTGGATATTAACCTTTGAGCCAGTTTGTGATTTATGTGATGGGCCTGATATAATGTGAATAATCCTGGTAATTATCGCGATATTAACCATGAACCGGGTCAGAACATTGCAATATGTCACTTAAAGGGCAAGTTCTATCATACAATTCAAGCTCCCACCACCGCAATTAACTATGTGCTCTTTGGATGGTGTAACGCGAGCTGTTGCCACGCGACAGCACACACCTTATGTCTCGTCCCTCTGCCCTGCTCATATTGTGGACAATGTTGTTTGAAGCTGATACTATTGTTTTCATCGTCTCCACTGGTGAGAAGCTGCCACAACAAAAGGTGAAATACTTGCCTTTTTGGGGGAGTTTGTGCATGCACTGCCCCAACCAATACACAAAAAAATAGTAGTAGCAGGGTATTTTGCTTTGTTAAATTCACAAACAAAAAATCAGTTCTGAAGTACCAAAAGGAATGTTTTTAAGCCACAATTTTACATGATGCATACATTTTAACGTCAAAACAGATACTGGACCTGACTTGTATACAGGTGTTCGTCAAACAATTAGAATATCATGAAAAAGTTGATTTATTTCCGTAATTCAAGTGTTTATTTATTTATTTTTTCAATGTTGATGTTTATAACTGAAAACTAATGAAAACCTCAAATCAGTATCTCAGAAAAGTTGAATATTGTGAAAAGGTTCAATATTGAAGACGCCTGGTGCCACACTCTAATCAGATAATTGACTCAAAACACCTCAAAGGCCTTGAAATGGTCTCAGTCTAGTTCTGTTTCCATAATACTTCATATCAAATTACAAACTCTCATATATCATAATACTACTTTTCATTCTTTTTTTTTTTTTCATTTTATACTAATACTTTTTCATTTTTTCAAAGGCTGAGTGTGCTATAAGCCTGGTGAGAGGGAGCTCCCAGTGGGCAGCTGGGTGGGGGTTTGTTGATGAGGACCTCTTCAACGGGCCGCCCAACACCCATGCTTTTTAATGCACTACACTATGGAGGGCTTACATAATACATTACACATGGGAAAAAAAATAAAAA
>OMNZ01053981.1:0-10248 GCA_900303255.1 Lesueurigobius sanzi | reverse complement strand
GCAGTCTAGGCTTGTGTAGCGGTATCTGCTACTCCTGTACCACTGAAAATTCAAACATTAACTTTAACATGAATTAAAACAAAAAAAAGGTTTGCAGGTTATGCGCTGCAAGTACGAAGTATGCTTCCTACTGTACACCTATTCATCTGTTCTCTTAACGAGTTCCTAACACTACCCAACACTGTTTTAAGGTGCATTGTGGATTTTTAATGCAAAAAATAAACAAACACGATATTAGTGCATATTTAAATTTTATTGACGCAGTGGCTGTATGGGTGGGCGCCTTTGCATCTCATCACAGAGACCTTTATGACGTTCCAAGATCCTTTTTTAGGGTTTCTGGTAGGTTTTCCCTGCTGATGGAACCAGGTCCATGGCAACGCTGTTAAAACTAACCAGCCACCCTAAAAACATCAGATCATAATCATCATAAAGGCAGCTATGATGAAAAGTAAAGGAGCCATTCTTACCACCCATTCAGCCACTGGGTCACTAAAAGGTTTGTATTTGAAGAGTTCATTTGCAAAAACAGATAAGTGCCATTTACAAAAATCAACATTTGCTTGTGATTTTCCCTTTGCGTAGCTTTTTTTTGATGACCAGACCTATATCAGTGGATCAGACCTATTCAGTTACTTGTTCCTTATCAAATTGATTCAACTTTAGTTTTACTTATGTCATCTGTAGAGTAAGGTGATCAAAATCTAGAACAATTTGGCAAAGACGGAGATGTCTGCTTTTGCAAATGAACTCTTCATATATATATATGAGGGGAGAGGGTCAAACAGTCTGTGTCCAGGGTGAGCAGCACGCACATACTCTGCACTCTATGCTTGTTCTTGGTTGTGGCGCCAGCATACCCCCAGTATAAATACTTCTAGATAACATTTTGCAGTGTACTATAAAAGTGTTACTAAAAAAATACTCACCTGCATTGGACTTTTTCACTAATTCACCAATTGTCTAATTCAAGTTGAATTCAAGCTGTGAAAAATAAAAATGAATGTATTACTTAATCGTTTTTAGTTAGGGACTTGCTTACAATTATAAAGATGAGACTGGAGATTGTGGGATTTGATCTCTAACACACAAGTAGCCAAGAACAAGTTTTGTAATGCATAATATTTAAATACATACTACTTTGCTCTGAAGGCAAACTATCACTTTGCCTCACTGTCGCCAAAAACATGTTGTCTTTGTGGTATGTTCTTGCCCAGATGGATGCATTTGGTTGCTAATCACTTAATTACCAGCTGATGTACATTTTGTCTATTAATAGCCGTTTGATTATCCCTGAAGAGTTATGCCTTTATGAACTCAATTTCCCCATTAAATGCCATGTGTTTCATCTGGAGAAAACCTAAATATGATTAATGCAGCTTTGCTTTCATGCGCAGATGTGGATAAGAGTTGTGTTTCTAACTCTCACAATGATGATGTTTATCATATTATGTTTCATGGTATTTTAGTGCAGTAATAAATACATTTTGTTAAGCTGAATTATGTCATTATGCATCGTGTAATAAAATTATAAAATGCAATGAAATCGTCACATCATTTTGTAAAGAACTGCCCTAACGCATTAGACAATTATACAACACATGTTTCCGCCTTATGTAATAAAGTTATTATGTTGAGAAAATGGTTACAAAATGTATTTTCAGGAAATTGTTTTAACAAGTTGCATCATGTAATAACAATCTCAACCTAGATTTGTTTTTTCTGGTTGTTTTATTAGGTGTGTGTGCCTCATCGGAATGTTGTTTGTTTGTTAATTTATTTATCATGACAGTGTAAAATTATATTATACTTGAAAGCAAGGGTGTAAAATACGGGGGGGTTAGGGGGGTTATAACCCCTCCAATATTTAAACCTGACTAAGTTAACCCCCCCCAAATTTTTGTCCAAACAATAGGGGGCTCAGTTTCGACCCCCCCAATATTCTATCAAAAGTTACTCCCTTGCTTGAAAGATGACTGTACCAGACTGTAGCTTTTTCAAATTAATTTCGTAGTCCTAAGTGACATATATACTGTGCAGTCAGAGGTCATTCATCACCATCACATTTAGACAGAGGTGAATACACATTAGCCTGGGAATACCCATGCTGTTTCGTCATAGCATCATCAGAATATTGTCACAGCGTCGTCAGAATATTGTCACAGCGTCGTCAGAATATTGTCATAGAGTACATTTTTTTTGTTACAAAGTACTTTCCTCAGCCACAAAGGGTCTAAGCACATTGCTTCTTTTTGTAGTGGATTTTCCCTGGGTGATATGTTCTTCTAGCATGAATTGTATAGTCTGGGGTTGCACCATTGGGAAAACTGAAGGTTGTGGGTGGAGCCAACAGTTGTCATTCAAACTACTTCTGCTGTGGTAGGTCAACGCTATGACCAATCAGAACAACAGAGGATCTTCCTTGTTTTGCTATCTCCACTGTCGTGCAGCCTGTCGTCATCCTGCTAAGCCCGCCTCAATGATAAAAAAATATATATCAAACTCACAACACAGACAGAGCGTTGTGATTGGAGGCCAGATTCCTGGCCCAGCTACGAGCAGCTCCTATGGTGCGACGCTAGACCAACCCGCCAGGCAAAAAATATTTTTGGCCACTAGGGTGCGTCTAGTTACGAGGCTAATTTTGTGGCTCAATGGACAAAGCATTTTCAAATAAACTAAGATCTGTATGTAATGACTGGGACCGGATCATTGCCTTGAGTGAGATCTACGCCCTCTTATTTATTTATTAATTATCTTTGAACGTACTCATTTTTAAAAATAGATAGGAAAATAGATATAAATTGTGGATACTGTATGCCTTTTCAGAGCTTACAGTATGTGTTGTCTTGTCTCTCATTTTTTGTAAAGCTTTCAATACAAGACAAATTCCTCTGGGACAATGACATGGCTGTCTACAGTATATCTAAACAACCATATAGAATTCCAAAATTAAATTGGAAATAGTTTCTTACTCTTGCCTGACGAGTGTAATAAAACTGCTTGACTTTGCCTCTATCTCTTATGTTTTCTCCAGGGCGATGAAGTCCTTACTGTGATCAAAATGAAAGCACAGTGGCCAGCCTGGCAGCCCCTGAATGTGTAAGTAACCCTTAAACATATCCTGCTGTTTTAAAATGCTCAACAACTTCTCCCCACACCACCGCAGAGCAAAAGAACAGACCACATAGGAAGCCACTTAAACGATACATTTGTGGAATAAATTGCTTGGAAATTACATTAGCCTGATTACAATATGGAGCTTTTCTGAGTGCAACTATATAGTAGCTTTAGCAGTAGCACCCGCTCACCTCGAGCACATACCTTCAAACTGATGATGCTATTTTTACCCACACATTTTAACATTTAATCTCTTATTCATGAGAAAAGCAAGAAACTTGTTGGCTCGGTTCCCACAGTACAACTTCAGCACACTAAGCCTTGCATAGTGATATATTCCTAACCACAGTCTCAGCAAAAAGCAAGAGTTACTCCTAAAGGAGTTCAGTTTTTAATAAGATGCATTACATTTGTCTTTTCTTATCTTGATCAATAGGCAATAGGCCATTTGCCTCCTTTTTGGGAGTTGTCATCCCTACTTCATCATTTTCCTATTGTGCAGTGATATATTTTGGATTCTGACCAACCTCCAGCATGATATACAGAGTACACTCATAACTTCATTATCCCTGTACAATTCCTTATCAATAACTGTAGTTAATAATTAAAGATTTGCATGTTTTTTATATTCATAAAGTTTATGGCATGCGGCCCGTGGCTTGTAGAGCATACATTTGTGAACATGTCAAAAAAAAAAAGTCTCTAGCTCATTCCTGTGTAGCCTTAGCCATCTGTAAAGTGTGGTCAATTATCATTTCCTACATGTTACAGTCTGGGTCTGATCTCAGTGGCTGCGTTAACATCGGTTGAATTTCTTCGGACCATTCAGCGAGCGGGGGGGCGGGTGTTGTAGGTGACGTCAGGCATATGCAGGAAATGATAATACGGATGGCTAAGGCCAGGCTAGTGATTGGTAAAATCAGATCCAATCATTTCAAACTTTGAAAGGAGTTGACTCCTCCCACCTGAAAACAGAGCTCAATTGTGAAGATCCAGACCCCCTGTTCGAAATGAGTACGAGGGTATGGTAAGACCAGGCTAATTCCTGTGAGGAGTTATGAAGTTTTAAAGAAATAACCAAATCGCTGCTCAATCCAGTCGCGAGGGGGCAGCCAAAATGTAAAAAAAAAAATCCACACCTGTCCAGCAGAGGGCACTAACACTGTCTAAAGGCCAGTGTCAGTGCCCTGTGCAGATCTCTGAAGCTAAGCAGGGCAGGCCCTGGTCAGAGGGAGACCGCTAGGGAAATGCCAGGACGCACTGGGAAACTCAATGAATCAATTTATTTTGTATCATCCAATATCACAAGAAGAGTCACCTCAGAGCCTTCACAGACAATGATAAATCAATAGAAAAAAACAATAAAGTAATACCAGCTTTAAAACTGTGAGTGTTAAGTGTAAAGTGTTGTCTGTGTTCTAATCTTCAAAATTTCCTAGAGGAGGACTCCCAGACCCCCCACATAAATATGTTTTCCACCTCATTACAGTATTCCTAAATTCCCCTGCTGACACAGGCTTGTAATACAAATGTAAGCCATTATTACTTACAGGCTATAGGGCTTTGACCAATTTTAAAATATTGATCAAATGTGGTTAATCTTTACGGTGCTCATTGTTATTATTCATTTATTTTAAAAAGTATTGTCAATAGTATTTTCCTGTTTACAATATACAGTATGCGGCCCCGCAAGCCGCCATCGTAGTTGAATTTCGGCCCCCAACCCAAAATGAGTTTGACACCCCTGATTTAAATGAATATTTTTGTGTTCATAGCCAATAATTGCTTCTAGCATGTAATTGTCTAAAATGAAAAGATAATTTCCTCACAATGAATTGGTTGCATTCACATTTTAAAATGTGATGATGTCATAATCTCAAATGGAGGGCAAGAGTCCATAAGTCTACGAGGGAGAAACAAATGTTTGACCTGATCCTGTAAGAGGGATAAGGTCCCCAAACATATACATTTTCTCCATTGTGAGATCAATAAAAATCTTATCTTAATCTTTGGAAAAAAAATATTGAACCGTAGTTCATATGTGCTAACAGAGATCTTTAAAGTTTGTGCCAGTTTTTGTATCGTGTGCATAGCCCCAGTAGAAGAAGAAGAAGAGCTTTATTTATATAGCGCCTTTCACAGACAGAGTCACAAAGCGCTTTACATGATTTGATTAACATTCACTCCAATGGTAACCAGCTGCCCCTTGGGGCAGACCGACAGAGGTGTGGCTGCACACATAATGCGCCAACGGACCCTCCGATCACCACATTCACTCACCCAGACATCAGTCATCCTTGCCTATTGTACATGTTTTTGGTGGTAGGGGAAACCGGAGCACCCGGAGGAAACCTACGCAGACACAGGGAGAACATGCAAACTCCACACAGAAAAGCCCTGTATTGGCCCGGGATCGAACCCGGGACCTTCAAGCTGTGAAGCGCAAGCGCAATGTGCTACCGTGCCGCTGAACATGTAACCACAGGCAGCCATAAACCTATTAAAAAAATAAAAACTGCATTTTGAAGTTGACTATAATGACCACAAAGGAATAGCTTCCAGCACTTCTCAACTATAGGCTCTGCAGAATGTTTAATTGTATGATTTCTGAGGAAATGCAAGCTTTTGCACCAGGTTGATTACACCAACATGATTACATCATTTAGATACAACACTCTCGACATGCTCCGAAACCATCCTAAAAACAAGGTTTACTGCCAATTCAAAACATAATAATAATCCTAATTTTGGACACAATACAGCTCTTGAGAAATGACAACAATTTATGGATACTTTGAAAATACTCACCCCAAGTTATGACAGGTCTCACCAGTAACTGCTGCTAACAGAAGTGGGCTGGACAGTGAGTTTTGCGTGTGCCTGTCACTGAGGCCTGTGTGTCAGAGCTCATTCTGAGTGTGTTGGAACAGCAGCAGCTCAGATCCGGCGCTCAATCACAGAGGTGACAAGAGCGCTACTCTCCACCCTTTTTCATAACTGTAGTGATCTTAAAATGCTAATCCAAGTGCATTTGCCATTGTGTGCCACTGATCAGTGCCTATAGTGACTTCACTTTATTAGTGAGGGGTTTGTTGAGTGTGGTCCAATGTGGCCACTCTCTGGATCCTGCAAATAGTATAAAGTGCTGTTTCATAAAGAAACAGGAATGATGGAAACTACTACTTTCAACATGAACTAAGCAGTATTTTATTGCTTGAGGCAGCTGATCTTTGATATGTCTTACGTGAAACTGTAAATGACTGACCACTAATAACAAAAATCTGGTCTGGGTGCAATAACTGGGTCAGAAGGAAAGAGGGGTTTGATAATAGAGCCAAAGATATTACATAAAACAGATTGGACATCACCATAATGATTACATTGGAACGGATGGCAAGCTCTGGCAGCCATCCCAACAAGCGGCATGTCCAATCTAGTGTTTTATGTAATAACTTTGGATAGAGCCAGGACCAATACTTTTGAATTTGTTGCTGGTAATGATCTAAATCTAACTTCCCAGCAACTGTTATGATGATGATTATGAAACATCAACATAGTGATGTGGAATGTTTGATTAGACCTAAATACTGCAGTTGTTTTGCAAATGAATGTTTGTCAGAGCTATTAATCCAAGTTTGAATAGCGGCGCAGATGTACAAGTGTCATAATTAAGAAGCAAACATTTCAGTTGAAATAAAACAGCAGCTTAAAGAGGCGAATATTCTGCCATTGTGTTCAGGGCTATGTCCTAAATGCCTCCAAACATTTTCCTATTTAGGTTTCAAATGTTCTCCATGGGCTGCCAGTGGGTGTCTGTCTTATTAGTGTCACCGCACTGAGAAACCAGGTGGTAATGACGAAATATCAAGTAAATTGCAGTTATATATATCCGCATCTGAGAGTGACATCGGTGGCATTTAAATTGGCTTAATGTCAGTGGCTGCCTACACAGAAAGTGGCAACAGAAGTGATGAGTTTACAGTTTCACATGCCAGACTTTCCTCCATTGGCACTAAAATAAAAGGTCAAAAGCTTTGTCACGTAGAAAGACTTCTGTATGATGTATGGAGATTTAGCACACAGACAAGTATAGGTAAGTTATATGCCCTTTAGCCGTCTTGTAAAAATCCCCTTTGTTTGAATGAACTATCTTCGTTCTGGTCTTTGCACAGACATGACAGTTTTAGTTTCCTTTCAACACGCCATTGTTGTCTCCTGAATAACCACAGGGCGCACTTTTGCCCGTCTCTGGGTTTATTGGTTTAGCAGAGCGAAGTGTGGTTGTCAGTGGCACCGAGTGAGAGGGCTTTTGATGGGGAGTGGAGAACTGTTAATGAGCCAACCTCTATTTTGGGACTTTCAAACCCTCTCGTCTCTGTTTGTGGTAATTCTACAGTATAGTGAGTCTAACTGTATATGTGCCTTTTAGTTGTGTTCTGTTTGCATATGTTGAAGAACGCCGACAGCGCTACTATTGTTCCTTTATTTTCAACGATGCTGATGTGGTACAGTTCAATTTATATCTGCCGTGTTTATGTGCAGTTTATACCATGATTAATATTTCTCCCACCTAGTCTTGGCGTCATAATGTGGAGCACAGGTGGTTATTTGAGATGAATCTCACATCCCTGTTTTAATAACCCAGGGTGAGTATACAGCCAGATTGTGCCTTCTGCAGGGATATGCTTTTTCACTTTATATAAAGCCGCCTTTGGCATTTAGACATAAAGAATAAAATAAAGAATTGGACTAATGTCAGTACTATCTGTTGGTAATTATTTTTGGAACGAAAGTCCTTGCAATTACTTATAATTAACTTTTAAGTCATACATATGGCAAACATATGGCATGTTGCAGCTGAAGCTTGCCAAATGAGAAGATTCATAGCAATTAAAACAATTTATTTTGTCAAAATATACTGATCTCATGCCCAGCTTCAACACAAATCATTCTAGAAGAAGAATTGGATTATGTTTAAAGACATGGAAACAGTGTGATCTGTTATGTATCACAAACAGAGTAAGATATGTCTCTCTCTGCTTGTCCATCAGACGAGCTGCCCCCTCTGCTGAGTTCTCGGTGGATCGGACTCGACACCTCATGTCCTTCCTCACAATGCTGGGGCCCAGTCCAGACTGGAATGTGGGCCTGTCTGCAGATGATCTGTGCACCAAAGACTGTGGCTGGGTGCAGAAGGTGGTCCAGGACCTGATCCCATGGGACGCAGGCACTGACAGTGGGGTGACATATGAGGTGACGCTGGGACACTTTGCTTTTTTACTATTCCTTCCTGGGGTCATTGCTGCCAGACACCGCAATATGCACTAAACTCCCATCTACATATGTGATACTGTCTGACTCAATAGGGATGTAAAGGTTTTATAAAGTAGTTGTCTAGACTTTTTATTTCATCATCAGTATTCCATTTTTAAGCCTGCTTGCTTATTCGGCTGCATGAAAAATATATTGACATCTTGACACAGCTCAGGCTCCACTCCTGCAGGCTGCCAGTGTTCCTGACACTGTGTGCCTTACCTCTGAATGACCCCTCTCCTCTCACCTCGCTCCAGCTGTGTCTTCACTTTGCACTCACAATCTGACCCTGTCGTTAATCCTCTGTCTCTTCACATACACCTCAGAGCGTGGTGGCATACAGCTCCAAAGGTCTTCACAATACACAATTCTGATGCAATGATAACTCTGATATTTTTATTCTCCATTTCATACAATTCAACCTAGAGATTATTATTGTTATTTTTTCATAAGAGATGCTTGTATAGTTTATTTACAGAGAGATGCAGAGACATTACTATCTTTATTTTTTATGATTATTATTATTACTATTACTATTACCTGTTATTTTCTTCTTTAATGGCACTTTTCCTGACTTTTTGCACCCCCCTGTGTGATCCTGTAAGAGCTGTTGTGACAAGTAAATTTCTCCATTGTGAGATCAATAAAGAGCTATCTTATCTTATCTTAACACTGACCTATTTATTCAACTGTATTTTATTCATATTATAATATTTCTATAGCTTGATGCTCCAAAACTACTATTAGCTGCAGTGTTAGCCGTTTGCTTAGTAATCCTAACACATTGGACTGTAATAATTGTGGTTTAAGTTAATAAAAAGTAATCACCTTATTCCTCAGAAGAGTCAGATTTGGTTATTTTCCAGTAATCCTAGCAGCAGGATTGTTGCAGAGCCAGCACTAAGTCTTTAGGGAAATAGCCAGTAAAGACTAATGTCTTGATGTCTTAATTACTCAGAGCGCAGCCCTCCCCTTCTGCCCCTCCCTCACAATCACTGGACTCATGTTTCCCGGAGGTCTCCGTGGACATGAAGGCTGAGCTAGTCTTTAGCCTCAGAAAGCCGCTGGCACTTTCTATCAGCCCCATGCTGGCAGACCGTTACTGTTAACAATTAAGTTCTCCTATATCAACCACAGTGCTCTAATTCAGCTGTGTGCTCAGTGTGTGACCTGTCCTTGCTCTCACTTTTGTGCTTTGTCCAACTTTGTTGAGTCACTTTGGGCTTTTTATTCAATGTATTTTTCAAACAGACTGACACTGTGTTATTTTAGAAATCCCAAAGTTTCACTGTTTCTCTGTGTGTCTCTTTTTAGTCTCCCAACAAGCCTACTGTGCCTCAGGACAAGGTTCGTCCTCTGACCAGCCTGGATCATCCACAAAGCCCTTTCTATGATCCTGAAGGGGGTGCTATCACTCCTGTGGCAAGGGTGCTAGTGGAGAGAATTGCCAGAAAGGTTTTTTACTATTTGTCTCTTTTATACATACAGAGTATAGTAAGTAAGTAAGTAAGTAAGTAAGTAATTTTTATTTATATAGCACCTTTCACAGACAGAAGTCACAAAGTGCTTCACAACAAAATTAAAATACATATACAAAAATACAAATATAAAAGACAGAATAACAAGGCCAAGACAACACAAAATTGTCTTGGCCTTGTATATAAATAAATATAAAGCTGCTGCATGTAGTGAAAAGAAATATGCTCATAATATTAACCTCTTAAGCCCTACAGCCTCCAATAATGGTGCTGTGCTTTCAGATACAGCTACTGACCTACGTGTTTTACGCAGCAGAATATTCCAAAGACAATTAGT